>BQNB010017608.1:28779-69673 GCA_026074375.1 Tanacetum coccineum | reverse complement strand
ATTGATGAAATTACTACTGCCAGTACTCCAACAACAACTATAGATGAAATAACTTTGGCTTAGACTCTTATTGAAATCAAAGCAGCTAAACCTAAAGATGTTACTACTGCTACTACAACAACAACAACTACAAGACCCAAGGCTAGAGGGGTTGTAGTTCAAGAGCTAAGTGAATTCAGAACAACAACATCGTCTCCACAAACATCAAAACCTTCAAAGACTAAAGACAAAGGCAAAGCAATAATGATTGAGCCTGAAGTACCTTTGAAAAAGAAAGATCAAGTTGCTCTTAATGAAGAAATAGCTAGAAATCTTGAAGCTCAGTTGCAAGCTGAACTTATTAAAGAGGAAAGGCTTAAAAGGCAAAAGGAAGAAAAAGCCAGCATAGCTTTGATTGAATCATGGTAAAATACACAAGCTATGATGAAATCCAAAAGCTGTTTGACAAGGAGATGAAGAGAGTAAATTCTTTTGTGGCTATGAATTTAGAAGCTCAAGAAATCAGTGGAAAGAAGGATGAAAGCAGTTCTAAAAAGGCAGAAATTGCACAAGATAGTAGTACTAAAGAGAGCAGGGGATAAACTAGAATCTGATAAGTCTAAGAAGCAAAAGACTGATGAGAATGAAGAAGTTGAAGTAGATAATAAAGCTAAGCTGAAAAAGCATATGGTGACAGTCAAAGATGATGATATAGCAATTGATGCTATACCACTTGCTGCCAAACCTCCAATGATTGTTGAATACAAGCTTATTAGAGAAGGAATAATGGGACATTATCAATTGATAAGAGCTGATGGAAGTTTCAAGAGATATTCTTCTATGATTAGGATGCTTCAGGGTATTGACAGAGAAGACTTACAGACTCTCTAAAAGTTGGTCAAAACAAAGCATGGTGATACAAGGCCTAAAGATGAACATGAAAGAGTGTTGTGGGGTGATTTAAAAGTCATGTTTGAACCAGACATAAAAAGTGATGTATGAAGAAATCTACAAGGATACAAAGTGACTATTTGGAAGTTGTTTGATTCCTGTGGAGTGCACTTTGTAAGGTTTGGAAATGTACATATCTTTATGTTGGTTGAGAAAAGATATCCTCTTACACCAATAACAATTACAAATATGCTCAACAAGAAACTGCAAGCTGATTATTAGAATGAGATGTGCTATCAACTACTCCAGCTCATGGTAAAGCAGCAAAAGGGTCAATGAATTGTTTGAATGCATCTTCCTGATAGTGATCAACATCAAGTTTAGGGGAGGATTGTTGGGACTTAAAGACTTCAAGATGATTCTTAGAATTACTACTGCTCAGGTATATATTAGTGCTATCAAGCATAACTTAGTACTGTTGGTGATACTAATGAAAATTATGCTAAGTAGTTAGTACTGGTAGTATAAAGTTACTACTGCTAGTTACTACTGTTAGTATAAGTTAGTACTGTTAGTATTAAGTTACTGCTGCTTGTTGAAGTTAAGACTGCTCAGAGTTGAAGACTGAAATATATGCTAAGTAGTTAGTGCTGCTATTAGTAACGTTAAGACTGCTAGTACACAGTTACTACTGTTAGTATATATTAGTACTGCTAGTACTAATGTTACTACTGCTTATGTTTATTAGTACTGCTGGTACAAAAGTTTATGTTGCTGGATTACAACTGCTAGAAGAATTACTACTGTCAGAAAGATAAAGACGAGTAAAGAGATAAGGATTGTCTAGAGAACAAGAATACTTACGAAGATAAGTATTGAGTTATTTTTGTAAAAGATATGTATTTGTTTAAGTGATTACTTTTTCTTTTAGAAAAGATCATGATATCTTAGGAAAGTATTGTAAGCCTTGTAGGACTTCTTGGTCTATAAAAGGAGGCTCTAGGGGAATTAGTTAATATACAAGTTTTCTTAGTTGTGAAGTCAATTAAAAAGCTTTAAGGTTGTAAACCCTAGTACTAGTGAAGAGTACTCGTATTATTGATCTAATAATATTAGAGCGTTTGGTTATATTTTTGTTCATTCACAATTACTGTTTTATTCATAATACCTCTATATATTAAGGTGTAGACTCCGCATACACTTTAGTATACATACAAAGTTTCTACAACAAGTTATTTTGGATTTATCTAGGGTAATTTAACCTTAGACAAGCTAAGGAATCGATCAAGGATTGGGATCAACACTTCTTGTCCCTTATCACCTAGGCGTCCAAATGAGAATCCAAGGAGGGTCTTCGGTTTTTTCTTTTCGTGTCGGGATCACTTAAAAGCTAAACTTTTATCTATTTAAAACGTCAACTGAACTTAGTTAGTATTTTTATTGCGTATAATAAATCTAGGTTATTCATACGACACATAACACATTAAATTGTTAGAAAAATTCATTTTGAGTCGTTGCCGACCGACTCCGGACCGAAAACATGAATTTTTAACAAAACTCAACCGAACCTTGCACATCCATTTTAAAAACACTTCAAACCACAAAATAGAAGTTGACAACTTATATTTGACCAAAATTCCATTTTCTTACGACCGTTACAATCTTTTACCGAATTTCACTAAAACAATCGTTTTCCGATAACTTTCAAATCTCACACTCACGATTTACGTTTTCAACCAACGTTATTATATCATCATGAATTTATTAAATAAATAAACCCATTAACACATTCCTAAATTCATTAAATCTCCACTCTCAAATAAACTGTCATGCTGGTACGCGTTGCGTGATGATTTTTCGCTAGACGTGGGAAAACTTTCCTTAAAGCACTGAAAACCTCAAAACCACTCTAAAACAGAAAAACGAGTCAAAAGTGATTCACTTACGAACTAAAAAATGCATCAAACTCTCGGTTAAACCGTAACCATTTTATGCAAGATAGTCAACTAAAGTCAACTTCTCAGCTTTCATCGAGAAAACTGACAAGGTCGAAAAGACTTCAAAATATGAAATTATAATATTTTATAATACTTAACCCTCGGTAAATTACCGGTTATCACATGAAATGGTTCAAAACAAGGTTTTAAAATTCCGACAGATTACACCCGAAATAATTTTGAGCTTGGAAAAACATAAGTGTTTCGTTAAACTTAAAACGGCCATATCTCATTCGTTATAAGGCGGATTTTTACATTCTTTATATCACGCAAAGGTAATAACATGTACTATCATATTTTCAAGGTTTAGACTACTCAAAACAATTTTAACCGACCCTTAACCACCCTACTGTTTTTGGACATAATGTACATTTAGTCAAAATAGGCCCAAAATTAACCAACAACATCAACAACACTATAAATCTAACCTAAATCTCTTCACCAATGTTTCAATCCAACAAACCAACACTAAATCTAGTTTAACCCATCCACTAATATGTCACAACTTCACTAATCAACACACTTAGTCACTAATCTAACTATAGAAACTAAAATAACATCATATTAAGTACAAGAACAAGAATAAAACATTCATCTTTTGAAAACCCATTTGATTAGTTTATAAAATCATTACATAAACATTTAGGTGATACTAGTTTTAAGATGAAGATGCTTATAGAAATGATATAGATGATGATGATTTAGGGAGATGATGAAAAAGAGGTTACCTAAAAATAAAGAAACCGAAGACGTAAAAATAACCAAAATTGATCTATGAATATGACCTGAAATGATCAACAAAATATTGGTTTGTGCTCATGTCATACAGATATCTATACATCTGGAAATACGTGGGCTTACGGGGTCACACACGTTTACACTTAGATATCATTCTTTTAATGTTTATAATACTATATTTGTATATTTATTATTTATATTAATATATGATTTGACGAAAGAACACTAACGGTCGTTAATTAGTTCGTTATGAATAATTAACTATAAAGGTTTTTTAATTAACGGGTAATTAAATGTAATTAACCATAAATATTGGAAAAGTCAAAATGTCAACACCACGGAGTGTTTTCCCTTGGTTCGACCGACCATAGCCCAAGGAGGGGTATGGGTTGGGTTTTGAGCTATCTTTTCCTCCAAGATATGTATTTTAGGTAAATCCTAAATTCATCCAGTATATAAGGAGGATCTTAGAGTTCATAATTCTTATCCCTCTCTTCTCTCCTCTCTTGGTCGACGCAAACAAACACTCATCTTAGGGTTTTCTTTGTGTTTTGCTATTATTGGTGTTCACTTGTTCATTGGTCAAGAACTAGCATTCACGTGATATCGTTTGACGTGTAGTGTGGATACACGTAGAGGTTATTTATTTTAGTAACTAGAAGTAGTGTTTGGTTCGCACGTTATTACACATGTGCGTGTACTCGAAGTGTCTTCAATTCGCCACTAGCTTGGTTGCTAAAGGTATGTTACCTTATTTATGTTTATGGTTTTTTATGTGTTAATTATTTATGATATATGTGATCTATATCCGCTACGTAGCTCGTTTAATATTAATGTAATATTACGTTATTTAGATAACGATTTCCAACAATGGCATCACGAGTCATCTCATATAGCGTAGTAATTACATAAAAAACGTAAATAATGTGTAAAAAATATCGCCTAAATATGTGTTATTTTTTTGATTTTATGTGGATACTATTTTAGGAAATTATTTAGTGAAATAATATTTTCCCTAATTGGCCACATAAATATGGAAATAAAATGTGGACCTATTTTTACATGATTTCTAATTCGCTTATAATGATTATATTTGCGTTTTAGATTTTTTATATATATATTGTTGCTTATTTATCTTGCAATAAATTGTCAATCATGGATTACATGCATGTAACCCATTATTATTAAGCTTAATATATATAGGTATGCATGCATGTGGTTTTGTATGCATGAGAATCTTACGTGAATTATTTGATTAATTGCAAAACCAGGGAAGACTTTGTTGAATTAATGCTTTAATTGGGTATATGATTCTTGTTTAGTATGATTAAATTTGGTAAATATGTTTTGCATATTTTATATAGTGGCTTTTTTTATATATAATTATGCAAAAACGATTTTAAAATTAATATTGACTAAAAGTACATGATTAAAATGTTTATTGTATCATATATCAATATGTACACTTTGCTAAATCATGGACTATATACGTAAATTTGTAATTTTCTTGCAAACGTTCTATAACGCAGGGGTTTAGTGGTTTCCGCAAGGGAACTCGCGACGGAACTACGCAAGAATACACAAATTTTACATAAACCGTTTTAAAAAATATTTTAAGTATGTCGTAATCGTTACTAGGGTTTGATTATTTCCCGTGGGGAAGTAACCTTATCCACAGTAAGATCACTTATACCTGAAAATGTTGTGAAGATACCAACCCTAATTTTATAAATGGCATGTGATTTATAACATGTAGGGATTTCTATTTATAGAAAAGATTTAAAACGAAAATGGAAAGGTTTTAAAAGTAACTAGTGTTATAAGGTTGTATGCATGCTTCCTTATACACAAATTTTGGTAACATTACATCTATCAAATTCTACCCTAAAATTAAGTCATTAGCCATCCAAGTATGAAATCACTTAAGTTGTATTTTTACTTTAAAATAGTTTTAGGTAAAATTACAAACAAGGTAATATAACAATCGTATGGTCAGACCTGAGACTGTAAAATTACTGATTTTGTATTGGACGACTTATATCGAGTATTGTTGTTTAGAACTTCGACCCGAGGCATACGATGGGGTTAAACATGCTACTTGACATAGTAATTCCGGATTATAATGCCTTGTGCCTCATAAAGGCTAAGAATTGCACATGTTGACAATTATCACAAGCTGATTACCTTTTGAGTTTACCATTTCTAGTAGAGCAACTGCATTAATGGTAGAACGTCAAGTTGGATCTTAGACTCTTGATAAAATTAATTGTTTAATTTTTTTTAAACATGGGTAGTTAATTTTATAAGAGATTATTATCGAAAATATTAATATTTTATGAACTTTTGATTGTTTTGTAGATGGTTGTTGATGCCCAAAACACAAACAATACGACTATAAGGTCGATTCTCCAACAGGAGAAACTTACTGGACCAAACTTTACGAACTGGTACCAAAACTTAAGAATTGTTCTTAGGTCTAAGGGGAAACTAGCTCATTTGGAACAGCCTACTGGATCTGCTCCTGCACCTGCAACTGCTGGCCCTGACACTACTGACAAGTACTATGAGACTGTCAATCTTGAGCAAGAGGTTGCATGTCTTATGTTGTCAAGTATGTCTCCAGATATTCAAAGGAATTTGGAGAAATACAATGCATATGATATGTTGAAAGAACTAAAAACTAAGATGAAGAGCAGGCTAAACAAGAATTGTTTGAAACAGTTAAAGCATTCCACACTTGTAAACAAGAGGAAGGTCAATCAGTAAACTTTTATCTCTTGAAGATAAAGAGCTACTTAGACACACTGGCATGCCTAGGCTATGCTATGCCAAATGAACTTTGTGTGAGTCTTATTTTGAATTCTCTCAACAAGGACTATGATCAGTTCGTTCAGAACTATAACAAGCATAGCATGGGGAAGACGATAGCTGAATTGTATGCTATGCTGAAACTCCATGAGAAAG
Source organism: Tanacetum coccineum (assembly GCA_026074375.1). Taxonomy (NCBI): domain Eukaryota; kingdom Viridiplantae; phylum Streptophyta; class Magnoliopsida; order Asterales; family Asteraceae; genus Tanacetum; species Tanacetum coccineum. The sequence goes on along the minus strand of BQNB010017608.1, from coordinate 63,104 downwards.
GTATTCCAAAGATGGCTGAAACTCCCGTTGTGTTAGCTATACGGGATGGTAAGATTTAGAAGGATAAGAAAAAATCGTGAGAGGCAAAGGGTAAGGACAAGGGAAAGAATAAGCTTGCTTATGCTCCCAAGCCCAAGATCCTATCACCGCCTAAGAGAGATAATCCTGCAAAGGACTCTGTATGCCACCACTACAAGGAGGTGGGTCATTGGAGGAGGAACTGTCCGTCCTACCAAGCTGAGTTGAAGAAGAGAAAGAATGCTAGCGTGGCTACTTCAGGTATCTTTACTATAGAACTCTATGCTCTTCCTAATAAGACTTGGGTATATGATACGGGTTGTGGTACTCATATCTGTAATACCTTGTAGGATCTTAGAGAAAGAAGGAAGTTGTAACATGGAGCTTTAAGTCTGTACATGGGCAATGGAATGCGTGCATCCGTTGAAGCTATTGGAAGCTATGATTTAATTCTTCCTAGTGGTTTAATAATTGTATTAGACAACTATCATTTTACACCTTTTGTTACTAGGGGTGTTGTTTCAATTTCCCGTTTGGTTAATAACGGTTATATTCATACATTTACAAATTATGGTATTTCTGTTTCGAAAGATAATGTGTTTTATTTTAATGCAATTCCAAGGGATGGTATTTATGAAATAGATATGCATAATCTTTATCCAAATGTTAGTTCTATGTTTAATGTTAGCAACAAAAGAGCCAAACATGCGTTGGACTCTTCTTATCTATGGCTTTGTCGTCTTGGTCATATAAACAAGAAACGCATGGACAAGTTTTAGCGTGATGGGATCTTGCAACCTACTCACGATGAATCACTTGAGAAATGTAAGTCTTGTATATCTAGGAAGATGGCGCGCAAGCCTTTTCCACATCAAGTGGAAAGAGCTAAAGATCTATTAGGACTTATACACACTGATGTATGTGGCCCTTTTTGAACTGTATCAAGAGAAGGTGCTAGTTACTTCATCGCCTTTACAGATGATTTCATCCGTTATGGTTATGTTTACTTGATGAAACATAAACATGAGGTGTTTGAAACATTTAAGGTCTTTCAAAATGAAGTTGAAAATCAACTCGGTAAAAAGATAAAGGCGATTCGATCCGATCGAGGAGGCGAATACCTGAGTCATGAGTTTGTTAATCACATGAAAAGTTGTGGTATTGTATCCCAACTTACTCCACCTTATACACCACAACATAACGAAGTGTCTGAGAGGGGGAATCAGACTTTACTTGATATGGTTCAATCCATGATGAATCTAACAACTCTGCCAAAATCCTTTTGGGGATATGCTCTCGACTCTGTAGCTTGCATTCTCAATATGGTTCCAACCAAGAAAGTTGAAAGGACGCCTTATGAAATATGGCACGGAAAAGCTCCTAAGTTGTCCTACTTAAGGGTTTTGGGTTGTGAGGCACTCGTGAAATGAGAAGCACCTGAAAAACTTGATCCTAGATCTATTAAGTGTATCTTTGTAGGATAGATAACGAGGTTTGTCACCCGCGCGTTGCCGCGGAGCGCGCAGAACTATTTTTGCAACGGATCGACAACGCCAAGTACTATTTTTCAGCAATTGGGACTCACTTTTGAAGGAACTGATAACCCTAAAGACTATTTCCGTAAACATTTTAAAATATATATTAAACTTCAACATTTTTTATAAAATCGTACGCATGTCAGAACCATTGCAATATTGGGCTCGTTTTATTCGCAATTCGACGATCTTTTCAGCGACATTTTTTTCTGAATGAAGCGATAGAAATGCGCTCCGTAATTAACGAATAAAGTTTGTTTTATTCAAAACTCCTAAATAGGTGAAAGTTGAGGGTGCGCTTTAAAATTTGAATTTTAAAAACGTACATAGGTTAAAGTTCAGGGTGCGTTTTGGAAATTCGGTTTTTTATATATATATATATTAAACTTCAACACTTTTTATAAAATCGTACGTATGTCAAAAGCGGTGCAATATTAGGCTCGTTTTGTTCGCAATTCGACGATATTTTCAATGACATTTTTTTTACGAATGAATCGGTAGATATGCGCTCCATATTTGATAAATAAAGTTTGTTATATAAAAAAGTCGTAAATAAGTTAAAGTTCAGGGTGCGTTTTGAAAATATATAAAAAAAATATTATTTTTTTTATCAGGAGTCATGCGTGAGTGAATTTTTTATTTCAAAAAAGAGCACTGTGCACTGATGTTTTATATAATTATATCATATAATATCCTTGACCCACATGTCAAAATGATCTTTCAAAAGGTTAACTGCCCATTCACGTGTATGTTCTTTTCATACAAAAGTAAGTTGTGTTGGTATATTTAAAGACGAAACACAACATGTTAAGTAATAGAACCCCATCAATTTCTATCACATATTTCCAAAAATCTCACTTTAATCGTTAGACACCAACGAGTGGGTTTGTTTTTCACTGCGAGATTGTTAGTGGGCGTTGTTTTCGGCTGGACGTGAGAGGGGTATATTCTTATAAATTGAAAAAAAAAAGTTAATGGTCGTTAAGTAATGACCGATCCCAAGCGTTATTTTTATAGATTCTAGAAAAAAAATAAACTAACGGTCGTTACTTAACAGCCGTTAGTGGGGATGGGGTAATTTGTAAAAAATTTTAAAATGAGGATAGTTTTCGAAATTTGACACATAGTTTGAGGGGGTATTTCGAAAATACCCGAATGGCTATTTAGTAAATACCGACGGGTTGCAGAAAAAATAGACGGGGTCGGGTCGATCTGGCGCATTAAATGCAACCAGGTTGGGTCGAACCAGGTCGGGTCGACCCGGTGCATTTAATGCAACCCGGATCCCCGGTGCATTTAATGCAACCCGGATCCCGGCCAGTGGCGGAGCCAGGATCTTGGTATATAAGGGGCGAAAAAAATTTCTCCGAAAACAACTCCAAAAACCTCAGCTTTTTAATAGCGTTTTAGCAGTTTTTAGCAATTTTTAGCATCTTTTAGCTGCTTTTCAATAGCTTTTTTATATTTAAACAGTCGTATCGGGGGCAATTTGAGATTTGGGATGAGAGCAAGTTGAAAATAAGGTCATAAAAATACAATTTTTGCACTAAAAAAAATTTCACGAGTTTATCGAGAGCGCCGGCCCCCTACCTTCTACATCCCTCCGCCCCTGATCCTGGCACATTAATGCACTCGGGTCGGGTCGACCCGCTACATTTAATGCAACCCGCTTTCCCAATAATTATATGTTGTTATAATAATTGTATTTCAAAGTGCTTTCAAAATGATGACAAAATTTTGACATGATAAACCATATTTGGCCTAAGATGTTACGACGTAAAAATCGTGTATTTGAGCTAATATAAATATTACTAGCCGGGTACCCGCGCAATGCGGCGGCAGGTACCCGGTAACTAAATATTGTGACGAGTAAACGTTGTTTATTTATATGTTTTTTCTAATAATAACTTTACGAAATAATGACAAAATTTAACTAAAATAACTATAAACTACACCGATGCAACTATTTCACATCCAAATAACATAATGTTCAAACTTGAGCGATCTTATTAAAAGGTAACATTTTTTTGATATGATAGTTTAGGTATTTGCTAGTAATTACAACGACACTAACGAAGTAAAGATCAATTCTTCATCTTGAAGTTGAACATCCTTTGGATCATTTTTGTCAACGCTATATGTGTTCATCTAAATAACAAAGTGAAAAAGATAACTCGTTAACAATATAATAATCGAATAAAATAATCAAGAACCTAATTGTTTAAAAATATATATTTTTACCTTAACGATTGATGAAGATTTGACTTGTCGAATGATGTAAGCCACTGGGGTTATAAATTTTTAGATTAAAATATTGAAAATAGATTATCAATTTCAATCATGTATATATATAATTCACAAATCAACTTTTTTATATAAAACAGTAGAGATACATACTATTAAATGAGCGGTTTTAACATTAAATGTTTGTAACCACCTTTAGAGAACGGGGAGCGGTCGTGCCAAACTTCTCGTGCCATAGAGAAAAAGTGGTGCCACGTTAGCAAAATGGAGTTTGGCACCAAAATTGCTATGGCACCAGAATTCAGCGGCATTGGTTGGCACTAGAATTTCTGGTGCCAAACTATTTTTTTATTATTATTTTTAATTAAAAAACTTATAAAACTTAAATTAAATAATAAAACATTACATAAAACTTAAACATTACATAAAAACTTAAATATCATAAAACTTAAACATTACATAAAAACACAAACTACTGATTATTCCATAGATGCTCCACAAGGTCTTGTCGAAGATCGACGTGCGTTTTCCTATCGCGAAGTTCTTTTGCCTTCCTAACATGTAAATCACATCTTTCGACCCAGCTTCTAACCATGTTCGGTTCTGGACTCACGAACATATGATTCAGGTTAACTTCAAATCCCTCATTTTCTAATATCATGTTATGTAAAATTATACAACAATACATGATTCTTTTGAGGTTGTTGATTTGCATTGCACGTGCGGGTTGTCGTATAATACCCCAACGACCTTGTAGGACTCCGAATGCCCGTTCAATATCTTTTCTTGCAGCTTCTTGAACTGTTTTAAACTTAAAGGTCTTGGCATCCCTTGTAACAGAAAACGTTTTGACAAACGTAGACCATTCCGGATAAATACCGTCGGCTAAATAGTAACATTTCCTGTATGTATGCCCGTTTACTATAAACGGACATTCTGGAGCTATATCAGCAATTTCATCATCAAATAATGGGGAACCATATAACACATTTAAATCATTATTCGCCCCAGGAACCCCAAAATATGCATGCCAAATCCACAATCTTTGATCCGCAACAGCTTCTAACATAAGAGTTGGGTATTTATGATCCCTTCTTTTGAACTGCCCATGTAATGACTTTGGGCAGTTTTTCCAATCCCAATGCATACAATCAATACTCCCGAGCATTCCCGGGAGTCCATGTTTTTCTTCGTGCAATTTATATGTTTTTTCAATATCAGTTGCACTTGGTCTTCTTAAAAACTTATGATTATATAAAACGTGAATGCATTTAGTAAAGTTATCTAAACATTCTCGTGAAGTACGTTCAGCAATTTGCAAATACTCATCAAATGCATCAGGTGCAGTGCCGTACGCCAGTTGGCGTATGGCGGATGTGCACTTTAAAATAGGACCAATACTCTTACGACCGGTCGCATCGAGCCGTGAGCTAAAATAAGTAAAGTACTCGGGAATAGGCTGAACATCATAACTTAAGATATCGTTGACTATTTTATTAAAAAGTGTAGAGCTCATACGATACCTTCGCCTAAACGTTTCTTCCGGATATTTAGGCTCGTACTCGTCGTCGCCAAAATAGTCGTCGATTAGCCTTTCTTCCGCCTCTTCTCGTTCACGATATATGTATCTCCTCCTCCTAATAGGACCGGAACTCGAACCCCCGGCTTCTTGCTCACACAAACTCATATAATGTTGATACGACTCGTAATCTCGCATATAGCGATCATAGTCGGGTTGAAAGAAAGCATCATAATGATCGTATGTGTTGGTTGTGTCGAAATCGTTGAGATTATTTGGATCCATATTTCAAAGAAAAATGAGAAGTATTGATGTAGAATATATATAGAAATTGTGTGTGAAGTTATAAAATATAAAGGGGGTATTTATAGGATTTTAAAGGGGTAAAAATAGGGTTTTGGGGGTATTTTTTTCAAAAACCCGCTCCCCCCAACGGCTAGTTTTTCAAAAAAAAAAAAAATTCTTTCGCGTGGGCTGTTAGCCACGGCGCGAGAGAGCTTGGCGCGAACCACGGAGTGGTGCGCCATGGCTCAATCTCGCGCCATAGCTTGGCACCAAGCCTTGGCACGACCACTCCCTTCCCTCTTACATATTAAATGAGTGGTTTCAACATTAACTTAATGATCATGATTATGATCATGTAACCACTATTCATTTATGGACGATGTTATGAGATTAATTGGCCGATTAATGCTCAAAACTCCTTTTAACCAAGTTACAAACTCTTTTCAATAGGCTATTATTAACACATGCTAGCAGGGTACCCGCGCAATGCGGCGACGGGTACCCGATGACTAATTTTGTGACGAACAAATGTTTTTCATTTATACGGTTTTTCTAACAGTAGCTTTATGAATGAATGTTTAATTAAAATAACTATAAGCAATAGTAAGGTCTTTCAGAATGATTGTTTTTGTAGTAGGGAAAGAAAAATGTTCAACGGAGATTATTAACCAAAAATTAGCTTGTTTTCGTGCTTATGCACATAGTAACATTATAAAAAGCTTATACATATTCAGTTTATTGACTTATGATTTTACTAATTAAAATATTTTTTTGTTATAAAAGGTAATAAAAAATCTGTTACAGTTATGAACTTAAAAATTAAGTTTTAATGATACTATGATAGTACAGTGTTTAACTTTAAAATTTAAGTGTTTATTTCCTGATTTATAACAATATGAATTTCCTTTAATATTGCATTGACGGTTACATTTTCATTAAATGTTATAAGTCCAAATATTAGTACCATTGATTTTCTGGATGGTTGTTACAACTTTTAAGTGTTTAGTGATTGTTACAACTTACCAGTTTAATGAATTTATTGATAGCTATTACATGTTTACTGGTTGTTACAAAGTTTATTGAATTTTTATATGTGATCCACCACAATTACATTCGGTTGGAGAAATTGAATATATATAAGTAACAAGTTGAGTAATATAAATCTGTGTACATCATGGGTGTTCGAAAATAATAAAGGAAAATATACAAAATCAGTTGACAAATACTTGTAGATAATAAAAAATATAATAATAAATTCATCTCTTAATAGCTTGCAATGAATAAACACTTGATCTTGTAGCGATATTCTGTTGGCTAAAATATGTTAGATAAATTGGGAACATTGAAATAAGTTATACAAATCATACCAAAGAAAGTATAATGCAATAAATAATAATATTTTTCTATGGTGTTCTATACTATAAATGACTACACAACATTTTCACGTATCATCTCCTCATTACTAAGATTATTCTATCTGAATTGAATCCACTCCGAGTCCGACTCATTAAACCAAGAAAAAATATTTGACCAAATTGGTACGATTTCCACCCCCACCATCAACATCTTGATATACCCCGTGAGCATCACTAGTCACTTACCAATACGTGCACTAATCACTTATCAATACCTGCAAGAATAATATTAATAATCTACTCAACAACCCAAAATTTTAAAATAGGTTAGTAACACCTTGTTTCCTTCTCAGGCAACTCAAATCCATTTGTATGCCGTTGTCCATAAACATCATCACATGCAATACTAGTTAAAGAAAAATGAAAACTTAAAGGAATAAGAAGAAACTAACCGTAGTGGGGAACAATCCTGAATGTGGAGACTTTTTCATAGAAAATAGAGTGGGTGTGTTGTTTTGTGTGAGTTTATATATGTTTTACCAAATGGACAGTTACAAAGTTGCAGTGACCTTTTAAATGAGTTGATTATTATGAAAAAACGTATACATTTAAAGTCATTTAAGGTTATTTAAGGTTACGTTACATATTGGCTTGTAAAAACGTATGCATTTTAGGTGAGGTTGACTAATGACTTGTATTAGATTTCTCAAAGAATAATTTTTTTTTACTTAAAAGTTTTAAGACTTCTAAAATTAGAATGAGCTAAATGCTTTATAAAGTAATAAATATACTTCCTATGTTAAGTTAACTTGTTTCTTAATTCTTTTCCCTTAGGGCTAAATATTACGTAGTACTAGACATAGCAATCCTTTGCCTTTTTGAAATGTAATAGATCATAAAAAATAGTAATAATAATTTTGAACTTTAGATAGTCTATTGTCAATAATTTCGTACTATATATATGTCAATCGAACAAGTGCATTTCCCGACTTCTGGTTATAATGTCACCGGAACAAGTGCTTAATATTTAGTGTTAAGTTCGTGTGTAAGGGGTCAGTTGAAACCCAAAAAGGGTGCATGGGTTAGGTTTTCCCGTCGATTTATAGCTTTTGAAAAATTATTTCGTACTATGTTATAAATCTATATCTATACTACTTATAAAGAGAATTTAAGATTTTTTTGAAAATTGAAAAACTGCTAAAATATATAAGAAAGTTGAAAATTTTAATGCATAAAATCTTGCTATTTTAGGGTTTAGGGTTTATATAAACATGTAATGCTAATGTTTTAAAAACGTAATATTTAAGTAACATAATTGCTTATTTAATGCTAATATTTTAAAAACGTAAATAACATTGATCATGCATTAAAAACGTAAATAACATTTAAGTAATATAATTGCTCATTAAATGACTGCATTTAATATGTTCATGTAACCATTAATTTTACATAATTATGGAAGAAATTAATAGGCCCATTAATTTCCATTGACTATAGTTTTTGTAAATCCTCTATAAATAAGGACCACAATTGCATTGAAAAACACACAAAAACATAAACACTTATTCTCCTCAATATCCAACTTCATCACATTCACACTTTTTTGCTTTCGTTTTGGTTCTCAGTTTTAGATATCATGTTATTAGTATCATCGTAAACCACTTCTACCATGTTTTCACACTAATTTATTCATGTTTCTGTAGGTTGGTACATTGACTACGATTAAATTCTTAAAAAAAGGTATGCCTCCTTTTCTTAAAACCCTAATGATGAAAGTATGTTATATTTTTTAAAATGTGTATATAAATGTTGGTTTCTTTGCAGCCTTGCATAGCGGGTTTCATGAAGCCTATAAACTTCACTCCCTCACCAACTCCACCATTCACCTCCACCAACGAGCTTATCCATGATTGTAACCCCATCAACACCGAAACCCACAACAACCAAACCCCTCTACCACCGAATGCCGCCACTATTGTAAGCCATAAAGTAAAAGGTCTAGCTGGTCCACGAGTGAAAAAACAAAAAGAAAAGAAGAAAGCCAGCGAAATTATATGTTGTGCTATTAGAGTTTTCATGATCTTGACTTTATCAAAGATTCATATATTCATATGTAATTTTATTTTATTTTTTGTTTTTATTTGTGACTCGGGTTTAAATAAAAAAGGCAAAAGGAGGAAATAAATATTGTGGTTTTATCTATCTATACTTCTATATTAAGGATATTGCTACAATTTTTGAATGTGAATGTGAAAAGTGAAAACTGAATGTATTTTAGGAAGGAATGAAAACTTAATTTTATTATATGAAACACAATAAATTGTAACAACATTTGAATAATAAATTCAGTCATCAATACCATTATAACATTATAATAGCTCATTTAATTTATCATTGTAACGGCCTTTAATAATTATTAAAAAGTGTAACTGTTAAAAATCATTACTATCGATAACGATTATTAAAAATGTGTAACCGCATCCACCATCTAAAAACCACACAAACCATTTCATATCTCCCTACACAAATGTTATTTTACAACAAAAATAATCTCTCAATATACCCTCACTTTCACTTCTCAACTCTTACGGGTACTTTCTGCGGATATTCTTTATATTTTTGTTAGGAAAACGCCTATTTTGAACGTTATAAGAAATATTTACCACAATATCGCATATCGTTAATTATCTACAGGTAGAAATTACGAGTGCTATGCACAGGTACTCGTCTAGTATATATTAAAGATTAGAATGCTTTGGCATTTGTGTTTTTAAAATATTAATTATTTTAATATTAAAAAACTTCACCATATTCGAGGTAAAAAAAATTACAAAACGCACCTTCAAGTATGCAAAAAATTATAAAAACGACCTTGAACTTTTACCTATTTACGATTTACAAACTGTATTTATTAAATATAGAATGCATATCTATCGATTCGTTAGGAAAAAAATATGTCACTGAAAAGATCGTCGAATTGGGAACAAAACGAGGCCAATATTGCAATGTTTCTGACATACGTGCGATTTTAAAAAAAATTGTTGAAGGTTAATATATATTTTTAAAATATTTACGGAAATAGTCTTTGAGATTATTGGGTCGTTCAAAAATTGTCCTTGGTGACTAACTTTGCAACGGAACGCTAACCTCAGGACTCTTAGAAACAATTTACGAAAATAGTCTTTGAGGTTATCAGTTCGCAGGGTCGGATATTGGGGAGTGCGACAGGTGCGCTCGCACAGGGCCACCAAAAGTTAAAAATTTATGTTATATATGTATGCGTTTTGTGTCATTATCCGAGTACAATGTACTAATTTGTATGAAATAAAAAGTATAATTCGTTTATACGTTTATTTTTTGTATTTAGTGGGGCCTCCATATAGTAATGGCACAGAGCCACCGAAATCCATGAGACGGCCCTGACAGTTCGTTGCAAATTTAGTCTCGCGCGCTCCGCTACGGCGCGCAGATTACGAAACTCGTTATCTGTTCAAGTAGCAAATATTTTATAAATATAAAAATATTAAGAAGCCAGAATGCTTGAAAATTGAACAAATTTATTAACTATATTAACAAGAGTAACAGTTAGTCCAACATTGGGTGTGACTCGTGATCTTGAATATGGTTTTCAGATAGATAAAATAATTTGATGATCATAATCAATCTTACAGATGTCCTAATACCAAACATTAATGTAAATGTACAATTGATGAATTAAAATCTTTGTAAAACACGTTATGTTTTAGTAAAACAGCTTGGTACTTTTTTTTGATATCTTATGACACCTTACCCCACATTCTAGCTACTCAACAATACATGATTGAGCTTATTATAGTTTAATCACAAAAAAAACAATTTAAGATTTTAGACAGCAGGATGGTTATCCACCACAATAATGTGCCATGCTCATTCCTACATCACAGTTATGCAATATTTCAATTCACTTTTCTATATACAAAGAAACAAATCACTATGAAATTTAATTTAAGATAACCTAAAGATTTAAGATGTAAATCATTTTGCGACATGCGAGTAGAGCTAGTGTCTCTACTCGGGCATGCATGACCCTAAGACGGCTAATCCTAATATGGTTTGAATTCGCCCGTAGAGCTTTTGTAAAGTCATTTAACAGCAAACACGTGGTGATCGGTCGAAGCTCCAGTAAGTAGCCACTCCCTTCTCGAGGAACACAGGAGTTTATAGAACAGTTTGATTGTTTTTCTATTTATAACAATCAAACTATCATTTATAGAACAAATTGCTGCTTTTATCTTAATGATGTTTCTAGTTTTTTTTTTCTTCTATAGAACAAAGTTCTTTTAGTTCTATGATTCTCATCTAAGAAAGAAAAGTGTTTCACATCAGGTTTCATGTATTTTATCATTAATTTATGGGTTAATTTTAACCATTACGTGTCATTTATGTTATGATTTTCTTGAAACAATTAAACTGTAATTTACATTTTTTTTTTTGCCACAATTTGTGTCAAAATTTTAGTGCTTATTATTTTTCTCACCAAATAAACACAAATAAATTTATAGTTAAATACTATTGCCTTAAATTATTGCTCAAGAGGCAATAGCTCAATTGGCATACTTCTATGACTCCTCCCAACATGATATTAATCTAATGATCTTCTCATTCTCATGTTTGAAATGTTAATAATCATTTTGAGAACATCATAAATAATATTAAAGACCAACAAAAAAACAGAAAGAAAAGAAAATGCATAATATAATGTCATTACAACCATCAATGGTGATCACATGAATTCTTACATTGCTCCCATGCCTATGAAGTAATTGTGCAAATTTGTATCAACACTATGACCATACTTTCACCATAAACCAATAACAATCTAACACATCAAATTTCACTAAATTATACTCCCCCAAAGTATTACACTAAGTTTATGATCACCACAAACACACTCACTCTTGAACACGACATAAACTCCATTATAACTTATTCCAACATACTTCCCATATATATGCTATTTTGTCACAGACCCACAAAAGAAAAAACAAAAAGAAATTACTGGCCTAGTGGTGGATTTTCTTATGACCCTTTTTAACCTTCCCCCACTTTGGATGTTTGAATCTTTGAGTTTTACCTTTTAAAGGTAAAACTGGGATACTTTGTTCATGCTTGAAGAAGTTATCAGGATCGAACTCGGTTTTGATCTTCACTAACCTATTAAAGTTATCCTTGAAGTACCTTGTGCCGAAAGAACTTGCCTTGACAAAACTTGTGTCGTCGCCATTTTTGTCATTCATTCCAAGATCAAGATCTCTATAATTCACATATGCTTGTCTCGGAAACATTGAAACATGCTGAGTCATGTAGTTGTAAAGCTTCCTAATCCAATCAACATGCTTGTTCATCACTTCTTTGTCAAGATCCATCCAACTTGTTATATATTGAATTTTGAAAAGTGTCCCATTTCTATGAGGAAATGGGATCGATGATTCTGAAATCTTGCTCATCATTCCTCCATATGGGTTCCAAATCATTAATGGGCTATCTTCTTCCAAGAATCTTTCCCATATTTCTTCTAGTCCCTTTTCGGGAATCGGCTCTTTGACAAAATCTGATTTTGCTTTAAAGTAATTCACGAAAGTTGGTTTTCCCGCGAGTAGGACGCTGGTTGGAACACTTCTTGGGTAGCCTGCAATAAATAAAACAGATTCTAACCAACTCATTTCAATGCAATCTTTGGTTGTTAGGCCCAATTCAGGGAAATTTTGCTTCATGATTTCTTGAAGTTTGTCAGCTTTTCCAAGATAGAGTGCATTGTAAGTTGTGCTTATAGTTCTTTGAGTTGTGTTTGGTATATTTGAGGTTTGAATGAAGACCCTAATGAAAAGATCTTCATCAAGTTTGGGAGCGACTTGTTGCCATTTGTAAAGAATCTTGGTGGCACCTTGTTCTAATGTCTTTTGGGCATTGAAAACCGTGACCGTTTCAGGGACAGTGACTAGTTTTAGTTTCCAAGAAACTAAAACTCCAAAACTGCCTCCACCACCTCCACGGATAGCCCAAAAGACATCTTCTCCCATTGCTTTTCGATCAAGTATCTGACCATTTGCATCAATGATCTTTGCATCAAGTGCATTATCAGCTGCAAGCCCAAATTTTCTCATCATGGAACCATAGGCACCGCCCGTGATGTGTCCACCAATACCTAGGCTTGTGCATAGCCCAGCCGGTACCGCAAGAGTCTTGCTTTTTTCAGCAACTCGGTAGTAAAGCTCACCAACGGTTGCACCTGCCTCAACCCAAACCGACCCATCCTTAACATTAACATCAACACGACGCAATTTGGATAAGTCGATAACAACATAAGGAGGGTCCATAGCGGACGTGTAAGAGAGCCCTTCATAATCGTGCCCTCCGCTTCTTACACGAATCTGAATCCCATGCTTTTTGGCACAAATCACAGCAGACTGGATGTGATTTTCATGTAATGGAGTGAATATAATCTGTGGTTTTGCCATGTAGGGGGCGATGCAACGAAGATTTAAGGCGGTTGTATTCAAAAGCAGTGTGTAAGAACTGTCATCTGGGGTGAAAAAGATGTCTTGGTCATCAACAGAAAGACATTGATGGAAGCTATCATGAACTGGGGTTGAAGAACAAAAGGGACAAACTAATATTGCTAGCAATAGTAGAAGCATTGGAAATTTAGAAAAATAGACCATTCTTAAAGATTTGTGTTCTTTTGTGGTTTCTGAAAATTTGAGAATGGTCATATTTATATGGAAATGAGGTTTGATTTTTTATGACTAAATAGCTGAGCTATTGCAGATGTCATAATTCTAGAGATTTAAGACATTCTTAGGTTTGGAGTTTAATCTGGTTTTTGTAAAGAAAATTATGAGTGGGAACATAAATTACATGACTTATAGTTTTCATTATTTAAAGATTGAGGTCATATATGAGTGCCCCAAAAGTTAAACCTGTCTTAGACAGGCACCAACTCTTATTTTTTGGCAAATAGCAGTTTGGTGAGATGTACCATTTATTAGTTTAGAATTTAATTTGCTTTTATGATAATTATTATGTGTTATCGTTATAAAACGATGAATTTGTTTTTAGAAACATGTTCCTATATTTACTTGCATGTGTTGTTTTCTTATAATACATAATTTGTTTTAGAAACATTCCAATATTTGCATGTGGTCTTCTTTGACTTGCCAAAACTTTACTATTTTCCTGGAAAGGCCCCAGAACTCTTAAATTTCGGCAGAAGGTTTGGTGAGATTTTCATGTTCATATCATATTTACTCTGGATGTTACTTCAGTTTTGTTTTGCAACTTTTTGTAATAGTAACTAAATATTCCTAAATATAATAAAGAAAGTACTGTACAGCAATATTTTTAGCCTGATATGTATTAAGTAAAATAATATAAAAAACTTGTCCTTGTGTTATATAAAAAATTTTAAGCACTAGCTTGTTGTGGGTTTCATGTGCAACCAGGCAATCACTAATCAGTTCCACCAACTTATTAAGCTGATTATACTATCTTAGAGAAATTGTGGGAACATTTCCTTTCATGCATTTGAAAATTTATAACAAACATTTTAATGTTACTTTCAAAGTGTTAGGTAATTGATTATTTTGTTAGATAACAGACTGATTCAATACATAATAGACACTTTACAAATTGTAAAAAAGGTGTCAAAAATCAACATATATTATGTTTAGAAATTAAACCATACAAGAAAAGTTAACTTTATTATAGAATATAACTCGTCTCTTGAAAAGTTAACTTGCATGGTCTTTATATAAGTTTATCTAAGTGGCATTTAGTAACGTCTTTATATAAGTTTATCTAAGTGGATCAACTAATTATTGTTTTTTTGTACTTAGATGTTTTAATGAAAACTACATTATTATTGTTAATTAAATTACTTTAACTTGTTCTCTGTAAAAATTCATAGTGGTTGACTTGAAAAATGCATGTCTAGTATTGTTTACTGCTACCTCCGTCCCACATTAAGGGTTTGTTTGGTAGCATGTAATGAAATATTAAATGAATGAAATAAGCGACGTAATGAAATAAATGATGTAATGTAATAATTCATTACCCTTATTAATAATGTTTGGTCAATATGATAGACGTAATGCAATCGATAAGAAAAAGACTAAAACGTCCATAGTTAATAAGAAGTGTATTTAATGTGGTTAGTTAATAATGGACTTTTATGTAATTTTGAAAACTTTACGGACGTAATGAAAAAAAAGAAGGGGACCCCTATGGATTGAAAAATGTAGTTTTTGATGTAATGAGTCATTCATTGTAATGAAGCATTACATTGTATAATTGTAAACAAACAAGATTTTTCCATTCAATCGTAATAATTGTTTCCATTCCAACTTTCATTACATCATACCAAACAATACGTAAGTGTCCAGTTTGACTTTTTTAAATCTTTTTTCTTCATTTTTGACCTTAAGTATTTCTTTTTATGTTATATGATGCTTTATGCAAAATATATGAACTGATGGAGTTTTGAATGTATTTTTCTTTGGTATAATTTTCATTAAGTATTATATAACACACACACAAATATTTACGGTCAAAGTTGATAAAAAATGACCTTAAAAAGTCAAATTTGACACTTAATATGGGACGGATGGAGTATTAGTTTGACTCTAATTAACATTTTCACCGTATTTAACGCTAAGGCAGACAGGGGCGGACACAGAATTTTCAATGGGGTGTTGCGCAGAATAAATGTTGAGCTAACTAAACTTACGCCGTAAAAAACTAAGGTATCATAAAAAAATTAGGGGTTGCACATACAAAAAAAAAATGTCAATTTTAAATTTATTTTTTTACACTTCGCGACCTAAAAGCAGGTTGCAAGCTTTGCCACTTGGTAGCAGTCAACATTGGCTTTTTTTAAAGATATTTTCATACTCTTTGATACTTGCATGGTTTACCCAAAAAAAAATACATGCATATATTATTTGCATGTATTATTTTGAATATAAAGATTACAAATGTAATTGAAACTAACATTGATGATTGGTCCATATTGTTGTTGGTATTTAATTTGTATATTCCCTCAAAATTGTTGAGTATTACTCCACATTAATTAAAAAACCATATATGTATAGCTAACGAGGATGTAGACCCGCGCTCCGCTGCGAGATGGTTAGCGGGCGTCGTTTTAGGTTGGCGGAAATGGATCCGGTGGTGATTTCCGTTGTAGTTGGGATATTTCAGTGTTATTATGGCGAACGAACTGATAACCCTAAGGGCTATTTTTGTAAATTGCAAAAAAAAAAGTTAACGGTCGTTAAGTAACTACCGATCTCAAGGACTATTTTTGTAAATTCTAAAAAAAATAAACTAACGATCGTTACTTAACAGCCGTTAGTGGGGGGATATTCTGTAAAATTTTAAAAATAAGGGTAGTTTTCGTAATTTGACACATAGTGAGAGGAGGTAAATTTTTGTAAATTGCAAAAAAAAATTAAGTTAGCGGTAATTAAGTAACGACTGATCCCAAAGACTATTTTCGTAAATTATAAAAAAAATAAACTAACAATCGTAGTTGAAACTAACATTGATGATTGGTCCATATTGTAGTTGGTATTTAATTTGTATATTCCCTCAAAATTGTTAAGTATTACTCCACATTAATTAAAAAACCATGTATGTATAACTAATTATCTTAAAGAATCTAGTTATATCATGGTTGAATTGGCATGAATGCATGATAGATGCTAAACCAACATTGATACATATTTACATGGCATATAAGAATATATATCTTAAAGATAAGCACTCATTATTGTTAATTTTTTTAACACTAGAAAGAAAAAGAAAAAGTTGAAGCTTTTACTTTGAAGAAACCACCATCTTCGGATAGATTTTTGGCAACAAGAAATTATTACAAAGTGTTTCTCCCTTCAAAGGGTTTACTTTGAACCTTGTGTCATTCTTCATCTTTTGCCGTTTTTGGACACGGCCGTCCTTAAATTTTTAATTTTTTTTCAGGTCTTGTGCGAAATTACATATTGAAGTATTTCGAGAAGCTTTTTGAGAAGACATGTTATATATAAAGTATCACCTTTTATAAAATATAATGTAGTTAGCTATCTAAACATGAACATATTACTCATTTAAGATATTTTCTCATCTAAATACTTTTTTTCATGAAAAAATTTGTTTACCCATGCAAATAATTGTTAACGAGACAATTTTTAAAGACCTTAGCGGTTGCCCATCTTGCACACCCTCAAAGACGGCCATGCTTTTGAGTCTTGACTTCCCCATCATATCATACAATCTTTTTCTATCTTTTTAGCTTTTACAACGATAAGATCAAATTAAACTTATTAAAAGATCATTTCGTTTAAACGTTAAAAAGTGGGTATATGTGGATCATGTATGCCTGTGTGCATATTATACGTACTTTACGTTCATATATGTGCATGTACGCATGCAACATATGAACAAAAGATTGAGTAGTTAATTAGTTGATCAAATCCGATTGTATGACCCTAAGCTTGTCATACAGTCGAGCTTGGGCCACCTATTCAGTCTAGCTAATAGTTTGTACATGTTTACATTGATGGTTGTCTTGTGATACATTATTTTCTTTTACGTGCCTTTAAAAATGTTAATTACTCTATATATCTTTGGCTGATCAGTAAGTTAGGGACATAGTTTGAGTTCACAACTAGACACATACATGCACAGTACAAAACACTCTTTTCTATATATGACCCAAAAAAATCAACGCAAAACGTAGATGGGATTGTTTTCCGCTCACGTTTCACCGGCGACTGTCGTCGGGCGATAATATTTTGGATTTAAAAAAAAATTTATTAGCGTTCAAAAAGTATCCGCGGAATTTTTCCCCATTTTACTTTTTCCCAGGCGACAGGTCGCGGGGATTCTTTTTGTTTATTTTATAAAAATAATTAGGTGTACTTAATTTAGTAGGGTGAGTGTAAATAAGGCTATCCCCGGAGGACATGTCGCCGGGGATACCCTTAATTGGGCCTGAAAGTGTCAATTGGTTTGGGCTTTTTTATTACCAAATTGGGCTTCGGGTTTTTTGGACAGTTCCCCTGCGACATGTCGTCGGGGATAGTGTTTGACTTTGTTGACTTTTAATTAAACTTACATTTTTTTTTTAGTTCATTTCGTATCTGATATTCCGTTATATTTTAACACTCAAAAATAGATACGTTTTTTAAGGTGTGTTTATGTTTGTTACCATTGCATGTCGAGGTGATAGTCGTTATATACTTAAACACATTCAGATCATCAAAGTTTATACCCGAATGTATTAACATACAATTAAAAAAATCAGATGAATTACATTGCAAATGACAAACTATTCCAAATACTTACGCAATTACATTGCACATTGCAAATGACTTTCATAATCCAAATCAAGTTTTTCCATTTCATAAGCATCTTCGTGAAGTTGTGCTGCAGCAATTAACCGTGTGTTGTGTTCGGAATGCATATGCATATCATGGTTGATGAGTACAACTTATCTTTCCACGCAAGTGCACTTGCAGTATTGAGCACTCTGTATTTCTTGAAGATCTGAAGAATAGTTTGGAGGTGGTATGGTCCTGAAGAATAGCTGAAGGTGTTGAGGTCCTGATGAATAGCTTTGGAAGGTGTTTGAGGTCGTGCAGATGGAGATCCAGGAGAACTATCAACATCGACTTCTCCGTTTGAACCTCTATTGTATAACCATTACCATATCGACTCATCCGTTTTTGACACCTATATTGTTATAACCCTAAACATCTAGTCTCAGCCGTTGAACTCTATTGTTATAACCATATTCATATAGAATCATCCTTGTTAAAACCCTCTAATATATAACCATACCATTATCTGACT
This sequence comes from Tanacetum coccineum, assembly GCA_026074375.1. Lineage (NCBI taxonomy): Eukaryota > Viridiplantae > Streptophyta > Magnoliopsida > Asterales > Asteraceae > Tanacetum > Tanacetum coccineum. Next base: position 44,262 of record BQNB010017608.1, on the reverse strand, counting down.
CATCCGGTGAACCTCTAATGTATAACCCATAACATCTTCGTCTCATCGTTGAATCCACTCTAATGTATAACCATTACTATCGACTTCATCCGTTGAACCTCTAAATGTTATAACCGTACCTTATCGACTACTTCCGCTATGAACCTTAATGTTATAACCGTAATATCGATCATCAGTTGAACCTTCTAATGTATTATCCCATAGCATTCGAGCTATCTGTTGAACCTCTAATGTATAACCCTTGCATATCGTCTCATTCGTTGAACCTTAATGTATAAACCGTACCATACTCGGAACTCATACGTGTGAACCTCTAATGTATAACCCTAGCATCTCGCCTCATTCGTTATAAACCTCTAATATATAACTGTAACAGATCGACTCATTCGTTGAACCCTCTAATGTTATATCCCTAACATCTCGTCTCATCGTTGTTGAACTCTTCTTAATGTATAACCATAGAATATCGACTCATCCGTATTTGCAACCTATATGTATAACAATAGCAAATTCGGACTCATCGTTGAACCTCTAATGGTATATGTAACATATCGACTCATCGTTGAACCTCTAATGTAAACCATACCATATCGGCTCACGATTTTTGAACCTACTACTGTATAACACTAACATCTCAGTTCTTCGTTTTGAACCTTAATGTATAACCCTAACATCTGTCTATAGTTGAACCTCTAATGTATAACCATACCATATTCGACTTCATCGTTTTGAACCTCTAAAATAGTATAACCCTAACATATCGTCTCATCCGTTGAACCTCTAATGTATAACCATAGCATATCGACTCATCTTGTTGAACTCTCTATTGTTAATAACCGTACAATCGACTCATCGTTGAACCTCTAGTGTTTACCCGTCCATTTCGACTCATCAGTTGAACCTCTAATGTTTTTTATACCGCTACATATCGACTCATCCGTTGGAACCTGCTAATTATAACCATAGCTATTCGTCTCTTAGTTGGAACCTCCTAATTGTATAACGTACCAATCGACTCATCCGTTGAACCTCTAATGTATAACCGTAACATCTCGTCTCATCCGTTGAACCTCTAATGTATATTTTATAAAAAATCATTTTAAATAATAATTATATACGAACCGAGGAAAACCGGGACTCCGACCCGGCGAAAGAACCAATTATATAATTTATAAAAAATAATTGTAAATACTAATTATATATTTCTATAAAAAATCATTATACTAATAAATTATAACGAACCCAGTGGAACCGGTGTACGACCCGGCCAAATCGAAACCGATTATTTAATTTTTAAAAATAATTGTAAATAAATAATTATATATGTTTTTAAAAAAATCACTTTAAATATTAAATATATACGAACCGAGGAACCGGGAATGAACGGCTCCGAAATGAAACCAATTATATAATTTATAAAAAATAATTGTAAATAATAGTTATATATTTTATAAAAAATAATTTTAAATAATAATTATATACGAACGAGAACCGGGCTCGACACGGCCGAAACGAAAGATTATATATTTTATAAAAAATCATTTTATATAATAATTATATACGAAACGAGGAACCGGACTGACCCGGCCGAAACGAACCAATTATATAATTTATAAAAATTATTGTAATTCATAAGTTTATATTTTATAAAATATCATTTTGATAAATTTTTATATACGAACCGAGGAAAACGGACCGAACCGGCTCGAACGAAAACCGATTATATTTATTTATAATAATAATTTTAAATAATAATTATATATTTTATAAAAAAATCATTTTAATTAATAATTTATACGAAACCGAGGAACGGAACCCGCCCGGCCGAAACGATCAATTATATAAATTATAAAAATTAATTGTAATAATAATTATATATTTATATAAATATTTTAAATAATAATTTTTACGAATCCGAGGAAACGGAGCCGACCCGGCGAATACGAACATGAATATATTTTTAAATAATAATTATAAATTATAATTATATATTTATAAAAACTCATTTTAATTAATTAATTATTTACGAACCGAGGTACCGGACCGGACCCAGGCCGAAACGAAACTCAATTATATAATTTAGGAAAAAATAATTGTAAAATAATAATTATATATTTTATAAAAATTCATTTTAATTATACATTACTAACTAACCGAGGAACCGGTAACCGACCCGGCCGAAAAGAACCGATTATATATTTTATTAAAAAATAATGGTAAATAATAATTATATATGTTATAAAAAAATCATTTTAAATAATAATTATATTCGATCCCGAGGAACGGAAACCGACCCGGCGAAACAAACCGTTTATATATTTTATTAAAAAATTAATTGTATTAGATAATTCTATACATTTTATAAAAAAATCATTTTAAATAATATATATACGAACGAGGAATCGGACCGACCCTCCACCCCCCCCACCCCACTGGCCAGAACGAACCGTTTTTATATATTATACAAAAAATAATTGTAAATATAAATTTTACATTTTTAAAAAAATCATTTTAAATAATAATTATATTCCGAACCTATGAACCGGACCTCGACCTGGACCGGAACGAACCAAATTATATAATTTAGAAAAATTAATAAGTAAATTATAATTATATATTTTATAAAAAATCATTTTAAAGAATTTATTATATACGAAAGCACGAGGAAGACCAGACGACACTGGACGAAATCGAATCCGTTTATATATTGTATAAGAAAAAATAATTGTAAATATTAATTAATATATTATATTAAAAATCATTTTTAATAATATTATATAAGTAACGAGGACGGAATTCCTGACCCGCCAAAACGAAACAATTTTATATTTTATAAAAAATGTAATTGTAAATAATAATTATTTTCATTTTATTAAAAATCATATTTATTATAATATTGATATACGAACCGAGGAACCGGAACCGTCCAGGCCAGTAACGATTCGATTATATATTTTATAAAAAATATTGTAAATAAAAGTGATTATCATATTTTATAAAAAATATTTTAAATAATAATTATATACTCGATCGAGGAAACGGGTCCGACCCCGGAAGAAACGAACGTTATATATTTTATAAAAAGTAATTCTAAAATTATTATACATTTTATAAAAAAAAGTTATTATAGATTCTTATAAAAAAGTTTTATATATAATATAAAAAATAAAGTTATAACATTTTATAAATAATGTTATACTAGTTTTGTTAAAAGTTAATTAAATAATATAAAAATAAAGTAAAGTTATTTATTTGAATTTTACCACGGCGACAGCGTCGCCGGGGTACAACCACCATAAATTGATTAAACGCGCCAATACGTAAACGAACAAAAAATGTTATTTTTACCCAGGCGACATTATTGTCGCCCGGTAATTTTCCCCGGCGACATGTTCGCCGGGGATTGTCGTCGGAATAATTATTATGATAAAGTCAGATCTGGTTCATCGCTTTCAGTACACAAATCGAAAAAAAAGTTTATCTTCCTTGGCGATTTTTTGCAGCGCAGCACCTCCACAAAATGCCACCATCCACATCAGTTCTTTCGAGCACCTCCAATCACTCCACCACCACCTCCACCAATTACAACATAACCCACCACCTCGGCGTTACTCTGAGCTCCTCCTCCTCACCTCCTCCTCTAAACCATTTTCTTTTTTAACCCTTAAATGATAATTCCAGATATTCTTTTTCTAACCTCTAATTATTGGTGGTGGTGATAAGTTTTGGTTCGACGTACACAACACAGGTGGTTTGGTTGTATATTTTTTTAATTTTGTTAATTATAATAAGATTTGGTTAAACAAGATTATTATTGTTGTAAGAAGTTGTTAATTAGTAAATTTTGTTGAGTAATTTTTTTTTTGGTTTTGACAGTAGGTACGCGACAACAGCAGCCAAGAAGGAGAACGAGCCGAGATCGAGCCGAGTCCTAGCCGAGCGAAACGAGCAGGAATCCACAGCCAAGGTATGTTTATTAATTTTTTTTTCTCTTTTGGTATCGGGTGACATGTCGCCGGGGATTGTTATTGTTTAAATTTTGTTAGTTTATTGTTATTATTAGGTGAATATGCGTTGAATTTTGTTAGTTTCGTGTTTTACGGATTATAGTAGTCTATTATTGTTGTTGGAAGTGAAATATTAGATATAAGCCGTTTGGTTTTAATAATAGTTTGTTAATATATAATAAGTTGTTAATGATAAAACTTTGTTGATATAAGACGTTTGTTTACTTTGTGTTATTACCATGAAATGGATATGCGTTTGGTATTTGTTTTATTGAACCCTTTAGGAATGTTTTAGGATTTTAGTGATTAATTTCGGGTAAAATCCCCGTTCATGAATTAATGCATCCTTATAGAAAACCCTTCAACATTATATTTATTAGAATTTCAATTTCGGAAAAGTCCCCAGTTTGGGACTGCTTTTTGAACTGTTTTGTCTTCATTTAGGATATGAAATGCGGATAATGTTTACTTATTTGAGATGATTCGAAAGCTGTTTTCCTTTACTCCTTCGAATATGTCTTTAAACTCACATATTTAGGGAGTGAGGGAAATGCATGTCAAAGATTTTTCATAGTAAATCGGTTTATACGCATTCATAATGAGACGATTCATTCAAAGAAGTTGGGTAGGATTTCCTTCCATAGTTTTTTGCACTAGATGAACAATACATCTCGTATTCCTCGTTTGAATGTGTTTAATTAAGTTGCATTATAATAACTAAATGTATCGTTTAAACGCATTTATGGTATTCGATGATAAAGACTTGGAGACTTTTACGATCAAGCAACCATTGTTTTTTTTCGGTCTTCAAAAATTAGTTAGATAATTGCAAGACCGTAGTGAATGTGCGGGAAATAAATGGTCCATGCAAAGCTCTTGTCGAATATATTATGGGTAACACATCAAACTCCCTTTCAGACCTCCTTATGAGACAAGGGTGGGACCCACGTTTTATAAAATATGGGTGGGAAACACGGTGAGACCGGCCTCCACTACGCCTACAGCCACTAGTAATAGTTAAACACAAGACAACCTCTGATGAGTGACATGACATCGTTACTTAATGATCTTAGCTATATTCCTCCGAATAATGAACACAATGAACCAACTCAAGGAGATATTGGTGAGACAAGTAACGAACGACTCAAGGCTCACACGTAACGAGTTTGAAGGGTTATATGCCAGTGCCAGATTGAGTGCTGTTACCCCGGGTTGTGACTATGTGATCGATTAGACTTTTAGGCAAAGTTTACTTTTTTAAGGTAAAGGATAGATTAGACTGATTCTATATTCAATGAATAATGTTTAGAGTTTTTCCAAATTGTATTTCCCATCAGTATGGATTTCAGAGCTCCCCACCGTAAATACTATGTGATTAAGAAAGACATACTAAAACGATCGGGTTAGGGTACGAGTCGATACATGCTTGTGACCACGATTGGCTATTTATTCGGGGAGACATAAAAATTAACAAAGATTTGGATTTATGTCCTGGTGTGTATTAGAGTGATGGAAAGACTGTTAAAAGCAGGGGAGAATAGTTCCTAAGAAGGTGTTTGCGTACTTTTCGTCATTCATTGACTAAGACGTTTGTACAAGTCTAGTCACACTGCAAAGAATATGATTTGGCATGATACTGGAAAAAGTGTACGGAGTTGATAAGATGCAACAGCCGGTGGATGGTGGAGCTTGGAGAAATGTGACATCAAGTACAGAATTTTGCAAAAGAAACCAAGAAATGTATCACTATGATTGGTCTGTGATGGTTTTCATTCCGTTGGCAACCTTAGTCAGTCCTACAGGGCATGTGCGGTGATATTGACAAAATCAATCTGCCTCCCACGTGGTTATGTTTGAAAGAGGAGTTATTTTATGCTGGACGATGTTAATTCCTCTCATGGCCCTAAATCCACGGGCCAAGGACATTGATGTTTATCATGAGGCACTTTGATTGAGGACCTGAAGCTTTTAGGGACGATAGGTTGCGAGACTATAGACCGTTGATTCTGCCAGAAGTTCAATATGAGACGCGATGGTTTTATGGACCATCAAATGATTTTCCTGCTCGAAAGTGTTTGTCTGGTGGAGTGGGAGGTTACAAGTGAATGCCTTACATGTAATGAAGGACACTCCAATCTGTTCGTGTGTGTTAAGCAAACAAGTTATGGTTGGCTCCACAGAAGATTTCTTTAAAAGAAGCCCTTAAATGGAGGCGTTTACTTGATTTCAATGGCTATACCGTACACAGATCCATCCTATAACGAATTGGCCGGGATGTAATCCGTGGCTCAAAACTTGATTGATGCACAACGCGTGTGAAGGGTAAACATCCGAGTTATGGGGGTGTGAAGATAAAACGCAATGTTCATGTCGAGCTTAACTGGACTAAACGGTCTATTTTTTACGAGCTTGAGTATTGGTCTTTTCTTTCCTCTATGACACATTTAGGACATCCTGCATAACGAAAAAAATGTATTGGTGAGCCATTTTGAACACTTCTGTTAAAGAATGATAAATCTACAAGACACCGAAGGCAAGTCAAGACTTTCAATTGTGGGCATTCGAAGTGCTTGTGGCTCGGCCAAACCAAAAAAAGGGAAGTGCTTGAAGCCTCACCGGCTGCGTATTCTTCAAACAGAGAACCAAAAAAACGTATTTGTCAAGTACATCAAAGGAGTTTATTAAACTACTGATGGTTCAGATCTGCTTCAAGCTCAAAGTACGATAATGATACCAATATACGGGCCTGAAAGTCTTCTTGATGTCATATAATGATGCAACGTTTAACTTCCTTACTGACTTTTAGAAAATGTAACTTACACCGATTAAGATTGCATAAAATACAATAATCGAGCTTTGTTCCTTGTTAAGCAAATACTGCCTCTGCAACTTTGATGGAGGATGACTTGTTGAGAGAAGCTCAATCAACGGTCTGGTAGTTATTCTATGCGAGCATTGAGCATATTTTTCCTCCTGGCTCTTTGAAATTATGGTTCACTTGGTAACATAGTCACTCATCCCAAAACCTACCTATCAATTTACCTTATAAGAGCTCTTATAGGCGGGCCTTTATTTCGCACCAGGGGTGGATGTATCATTTGAAAAGATTACCATGAAAAAGCTATAAGGTTATGTTCAAAAATACAAGTTAAGCGAAAGGTTCGATTGCGGAGGGTTTCTTGTTTATGTTGCTGAAGAATGCATTGACTTTCTTGTTCTCATTATTTTAGGGATCGTTACCACAAAATTTAATTCCGTCGACCGTCTTATCTTTCGTGGACCCCTCCCCCCAACGATGATCGGTTTCTGTGTCTTGATCGGTATGTAAGCCACGATTGTTTCTGTGTTTATTCGGTTTGATGCCAGAGTTGAAAAAAAGTGAAATGGTATGTAATTTACAACTGTCCTGAGATCGACACGTACTGCGGTCACAGTTCAAGATGGTGTGTTTTTTTATCTTTGAAACTTATTTTCTTTAACTTATTTTTCGACGACTTATTCTAATACCTGTGAAAGTTTTTTTCAGTTTATTTCCTAACAAAGACATGAACGAAGAATTCCCCGGACTGGTTTGGGTCTCAGGTAACTTAAGACGTATTTTGTGTACTTAACTGTAAAAATAATAAGATATATTTTTTGTCTTCCTATCTATCTATCTTTCTTCATAGATCCTGTCAACGTCACGTAGACATATGACCTATGACCCGAGGTTTGCACAACCAACGAGTTATTAGCTTTGGATAATGGAACATCATGGACTCCAATCTCAGTAACTCTTCTGAGTAGTCGACAGGATGTGGAGGTTTATGTCGTGCACCGAATGACCGCGATGAACGTCGCACAACTCAAAACAGCGGCATTTGTTCGCCTGGCTCTAATGGAGAAATGTATTATGGTCAGCTTCAAGAAATCCTTGAGTTTAAGTATTTGTTGTTCAAAGTATACGTATTTCTTAATTATTTTGTTCCGAGGTTAAGTGGTTCGACACTAGCAACAAAGGACGTAAAAGTCAAAATAACTTTCCTTAGAAACAACCATGTCACATATCGACTGTGTCGTTGAGGCGTTTTAAGTTGACACCAATACATTCTCGTTAACAAAGGTCTAACAAGTATCTACCTTGAAGATAAGACACCTAACCCCACTGGAGAGGTCGTCGATACAATGTTAATCATAAAAAGTTTCGACGAGTGGTGTCATCGTGGTAGAGGACGATCCTGATATTATTATTTCGACATCTCTATGATCCTCCCCACTTTCCTATAGTTTGACCTATGACTTGGATATGCGACCTTGCATATTGTGGTCATCAACGGTGGTTGTCGCTACCACCAGTGTTTCATTGATTGTTCCCGACGAAGACGATGATATTATTGATGATGAAGACGCCCTTCCTCATGATTTAGCAGATTCTGATGATGAAGACCTCGTCAATGTTGATGATGTGTGCTTGAGAAAGTTTATTCTAGTGAAGAGAAGATTGATATTGAGTTGTTAACTTGCAATTAATTTATACTTAATATGTTTGAATGAATTAAATGAAATTGTGGTGGTTTGTTTTAATTGTTGTATATTTATCTTGGATTGTATGTATTCTGGATGTGTGCATGCTTTATATTATTTTCGCTCATGAATTTCTATATGTTATGTTAATTGTACTTGTACAGATGTCGTCAGCAGATGTTTGCACGGTTCCCACGGAAGGTGCGGTGGCAGGTGATAATGTCCCCCATCACACGTTTGTACCACCGGTTTGAGGGGGTTGCTTTGCTAACAAGGTAGAATTTTACTGGATTATTGTTAATACACGCATAAATTTGTTTACATATATTTGACTTGATTGCTTGAATTTTTATGACTTTAGCACTAACTTGATTTTGCAGGCAAAGGTAACGCGAAAAGCCCAATTTGGGCGGCATGGGAGCGGGCAGGCTGAATACCCGCGACAAGACCCAGAACCTTTCGCTAAAGGACATCGCGGAAGCTAAAGGCCCCGTCTCGATCAATTTTGATGTGGGTGACAAACAAACCCTAAACCCTCTCGGTCCCTGGCGGTCACTGGTTCGAACTTCATCGGGGAGGTCGTTAGGAGTGTGCGGTTTGTACTACCCTTTCTTGGGAGAAAGTGTGTCGCGAAGGATCGAAGGCGGCGATCATTTAAATATTGGGGTTTGGTTCAGTTATCCTTTTATGTTTATTTCATTATCATGTTCATTTATTTAATTATGTATATTTATCTAAATTCGTTTATTTATTTATATCATATAATATTAAAATAAACAAATTTAAATAAATATATAAATTATATCTCTAACTCTGTTTTCGTTTTGTTGTATATGATTGCAGACCCTGTTTAACCTCAGGCCGCACATGGAATCCTCCCGCTGGACAGAGATCTACGAAGGCATCAACATGCACTTGCAAAAATCCTACAATACCAACAAGGCTTCTTTCACGGCATGCATTGAAGGCAGACACCACCGCGAGAGTTACGATGTGGAGGAGATCAGGCTGGGCACGTCCCGGGAGATTACAGCGGTGAGTGGGGATTAATACATTAAGTTTTGGAATGCATTACCAGACGCTTGCTCGAGCCGCCTCAAAATCAGCTCTAACGAACAATAAGAGCGTGGTCACCATCTAAGACAGGGATCCTGGTCTGCGGCTCGCCTTCGAGATGAGATAGGTAATAAAAACATTATATGATTTTAAATAATATATCACATATATATATCTGATTATACGCTTTAGTGTGTTGTGATTTGTCGTTTTTAATTAGTTTCATCTTATATGCGTGTGTATGTATAGAGGCAAGCCTCAGACACTCAGGAGTACCTTCCACTCATTGTCACCTTCTGGTGAACACACACTGTTGACGGGGTATTCCCTAAGGATGAGGATCGCCGCATATATGTAAGTTTTGTTTCAAAACACACTTTAATGAATTATCTAGGAAATAATGTAGCACCCGACTAATATATTTTCTATATGTTGTTTTTGTCATACATAGGAGGAGATGAAAAGGCTTAGAGGCTACGCCGTCGCAAGTGAGTACACGGAGGATGAGCTCAATGCGTTGCAAGAGGGGGTAAGCTTCGTGAGGCACATTACCGGTGTGGGTCGGCTATTGCCTATCACATGCCAAATTCAGTCCAAAGTATGGCCGCCCCCGACAAGTCGCTCAATAGCATCGATATGAAAAGGTTAGACTTTATGATGAGTCTTTTCAGAAGCGACTCCAAGTACTCGGATATGTTTAAGGAGTTTGAGTCGGGTGGTGCTAGCGGGAGTGGCGGGTGTGGTGATGACGAGGAGGGTGGCGATGATGAGGATGACGACGGCGAAGAGGTAGTAGATGTGTTTATATTATTAGTATGCTACATTGTACTTTAGGTTCATCTTTGGCGACTATCTTAAATCAATTGTTTCCTATCTATAATGTTCGCAATATAATTGTTGCTACTTGTATAGCCGCCCCTTTCATGATAGGAAAGAACCGATTTGTTAGACGTATTCGGATTTTGGACGATTAGCTTTTATGATCTTTTGGTTTTGGTACAAGTTGTGATGTATTCGTATTGCGTTGATCCGTTATATTGTGTTTGTGTTTTGGTACAAGTTGTGGTGAGTCTATACAGGTTTTGGTACAGGTTGATATTTGGTAGATTTTTCGGGAATAAATTCTAAAATAAAAATCTGGATTTCGACTGATGTGCTAGGCTGTATTAAAAAAATTTCGAAGATAATCCGTACGGACTTGTCGCAGGGGATACCACACACTTAAACGTTGACAAGTCACGACATGAGGATTGTTCCACGGGACATGCGACGGGCGGAAACTATGCCTAACGTTGACTTGTCAACGTATACGGATATGTGTTCCCCCGGCGTAAGGTACGCTGGGGAAACTATCCTCATACGTTTTGACTTCGTACAAAGTTATTAACAGGACGGCTTTATTAAGCAGTGCTAATATTTTGTCACTTAACCCGAAGATTCTCCATCGGACATGTCGCGGGGAAAATGTTTGCCACCGGGGCCCTCATTCTTTGACTGAAAAATGAGTGGGGACCCTCTTCTCTCGCGGGGATTATACGCTGGGGATTGTTATCCTGACGAGGTTTTCCCCTGCGAGGATTCCCAGCGACATGTCGCTGGGGGTAATATCCCCAGGACATGTCGCTGGGGAAAACCCGACATGTCGCTAGGGGAAGACCCCGAATGTTGGACGTGAATAGTTTGTACATGTTTACATTGATGGTTGTCTTGTGATACATTATTTTCTTTTACGTGCCTTTAAAAATGTTAATTACTCTATATATCTTTGGCTGATCAGTAAGTTAGGGACATAGTTTGAGTTCACAACTAGACACATACATGCACAGTACAAAACACTCTTTTCTATATATGGAAAACTGGTGTTGCACACATATACATGGAAATTCATAGTTTGTTACGTGAATCAAATCCAAAACATCATATTATATAGCCGTGAGACCATGTATCATTATTAGCAAATCATACAGATATACTAGCACACCACATATAAGGATTAACGTATTGGCAGGGCCGGTCCTGAGTTTTCTGATGCTTTTGGGCGAGTCGGTCATCGATTGCCCTTATAACAAAAAATCACGCAATATTTTCACGTGTTTGTACCAATAAAGTTAGATGGAATCATCGATACAAAACCTGTTTTTTATTTCATAAACATAATGTTACTGATATCAAAAGATAAACTCCAGAATTACAATTATGTAAAAGGCGAGTCAATCCTAAGTTTGCGGAAAAGTATATTCTTTTGGTAGATGTAAAGAATACAAATATCGTGTGTTCAAAAAGCTAATTAAAGATACAAAATAAAAGTATAATTACAACACGAGTCAATATTGAAACAAAAACCTATGCGTTGCGATGGAAATAACTATTACTAGGATGGATCGGGTTTAATTTATTACAGTATCATTTTTATATACCTATTTTTCAAATCTAAGATAACACATGCTATAAAAAGTGAACTAACTATGCTAAATGCTGCAACATGTTTAATAAAAGTATAAAACAAATAACTCAACTTAACATTTCATGTAAAAAATATTAAAAACCAACAAGTACAAAAGGAAACAAATCTACTTAGTCACGTGGATTGATAAGGTGGGAAGGATGAGGGCCCTACACATTAAAATATTAAATATATAAATTTTACGTATATATTTTCACTTTCTCTTTTTCCTTTTCATCTTCTTTCTTATAAAATAATCCACCATTTTCAGATTCATTTCTTTATATTTTTCTTTCTGTCATGTAAGAATATGAAATTTGATGCCCCTAAAAATATTGATGCCCTGGGCGGTCGCCCAGCTCGCCCAACACTAAATCCGGCCCTGCGTATTGGAGTTTTTTTCTTGACAACACATGCAGTTGTACGTGAACCTCAGTCATCGTAAATTGCATTAGAACCTTCTTAGAACGGCACTATTATCATAACCAAAATATTAAGTGACTTCGCCACACGATTACATAACACCTTAGTATAATAGAGATAATAATGGAGCTGTTCTAGCAAATTTTGTGAGACCAGATTCACTGCAAGAATAAGTAGGACAAGCGAGTAAGACATAAGCGAGGACACAGCGTCCTCCCCAAAACCCTATGGAACCGGCTAGTTTTACTACTAAATCATATATACTATAAGATTCAGTCTCATCATTTAATGGGGAGTCTTAAAGATGGAACTGAATGAATGCAACGACTCAAATAACCATCCACGTGAAGATGAAGAGTTCCAGCGAGTACAAACCATCATGGAGTTGCAACAATGATGAGATTATAACCATTGCAAGTGTTGATTCAAACTTAAATCGTTTTGTGTAAGTTTATGAAGATTAATTACATTATGTTTGATATTTTCATATTTTAGGGTTTTTTAGGATTATAGTTTTTTTGCAAATATATTTCTTGATCAGTGTGATTTTCAATCATCTTCCTCAGCCAAACACGACCTTGTATTTTCAGGAGTAGTGATGTTTGAGGCCATCTCAAGGTAGCTCAGCAAGGTGTCAACATCTACTTTGTGAATGTCACTCATTCTTTGAAAGGCCTCATCGCCAAAGACGTACATCCCATACTCAGGTTCTTTAATCACCATATTGTTGACAAATGGAATACCCTCAAGAAGACTCTTATCACATTCCAAACCAGGAATGCGGATCTCAGGCTCCAATTCCATCTTCTTCTTTTTCCTTCCTGAGAGTTGAGAGGAAGCTTGTTCAGGGGCAGGGGCAAGAATTGGACTTGATCTTATTCCAAGTTCATCAGGGGTTGTCCTAAGTCTTTCATATCTCTTGCTTAGGAAGTTCATCAAATCTTTCACCACATTGTTCTTCTTTTTAGGAATGATTTCTCTCAGCTCATCTCATTCAGTCACACCAAAATCACCAAAGTTGAAAGGGTTATGGACATCAAAGTTTCTTTTATCAGTACCCTTGAATATTATCATTGCAACAAGTTTGGTGTTTGGGTGAATCTTGACATCAGTGATGGTTTCAGGATTCGGTCTGCTGCTAGTAGTCCATCTGTATTTTTCAATTCTTTTCTTTGTGAGTTCTCTTGACATCTTAATCTTCTCAGAGTGTTCTCTATTCAAGACTTTCATCTCAGCATCCTGTATCTTTTTGAACTCCTGACCTCCTTTTTCACTTGCAAGAATTTTTGGATCAACCCCTGCCTTGGTAGCTTCTTACTGAACAACCTTGATCAATCCAGGCTTGCTCATTTCCAATAGCTTTGCTTCCTTAACAGCTTTCTTTATCTTTTCTTCTTTATCCAAGTGAGCTTGGATTTCATCGTTTGTAAGGTGGTACAGTTTCCCATGAATTTCATAAGGGATCTAAATTGCTTCATTAGGATCTTGACGAACTTTTCTGGATGCAGGCACAAGTCTTCTTGTAGATTCATCAGTTGTCAATCCTTAGAGTGGCTTGAGAACTTTCAGGTTGAGATGGTGGAGTTATGTCAGTCACTGGACCAGTGAGCTGAGCTTGAGGTACTTCAGGGATGGTGTCAGTAGGCTGAGGCCTTAAGGATCCAATTAATTCAATTTCAGTACCAGACTTGGGAAGTGGAATTTCAAGAACTGTATTAGTGAGTTTGATTGTTGATGGAGATCTCATCATTTCAAGTTCTTGATTGAGCCTCATTAGTGGTCTGACAGTTGAGATTGGAACTGCTCTAGTTGCTCTTGCAGGCTCTTGTTCTTTATCAGCTTTCTCATCACAGTCTTTTCTTTTTTAGTTTCTATGTCTACATTCTCCCCCTCAGTGTGAGAAGGAGGTTCTTCAGTGGCAGTGCTAGTAACATCCCCCCCCCTAACAGTTGTTGGACCTTCAGTGATAGCAAGTGTTGTTGTTGGCATACTGCTTAAGGGAGCAAAAGAATATTGGCCTTTAAACGCATTGAAAATCTCAGTCATCATAGACTTGATCTCAGAGGTGTCTTGTTTGAGAGATGAAATATCTGACTGAATTGCAGCCTGAGTGAACTTAATATTGGTTATTCTGGGGCCAAGAGTCAAGGCCATAGATGTAGAAGACTTAGCCTATTTGCTAAGATGTGCATCTTGTCTGAGAGAAGCAACTTGAAGAGATTCAACAGAAGATTTTAATCCAAGGAAATCAAAGCTTTTTACCAAGGAGGGAAGTTTAGTGAGATTGGAAGAATTTTTTATGTAGGCCTCAGCAGCATTAAGAACTTTCTTGTTCAGGGCAGGATCCTCCTTGACTACATCATGAACTCCCTTAAGATTTTTAAGGATCTTTCTCATGCTTGTATTGTGATCAGTCTTGAACAGAGTGATTAGTTGTTGGAAGTTTCTAAGATCAATATCATTGTTTTCATACTTGTTGAAGCTTGTATGAATGAAATCTTTAAGACTCCATTTCAGATCAGCATATGAGGCAGCAGCTTCCTCATGCTTTTCCCAATGATCTTCAGCAACCTGAGCATATAATACTTTTGAAACATGTTGAAGATTTTATACTAATACCCTTTCGGTGACTGGCACAAAGTTGTCATAAGGCATGAATGTTTCAGAACAAGATGAAGACTCTGAATCAGATGCATCAATGTCCATAGCATGAGAGGATTCAGGCTACTCTTTGTGAGGAGTATGAGACTGATGCTCTTGAGAGATTGGCTCTTCAGTTGGAATTTTAGTGGATGATTCTTTGGAAGGTTTAGGGGACTGAGTTTCTTCTTCATCAGCTTGATGGATGTCTTCATCCATTTCATCACCAGCCTCAAAAACATCATCATCACTTTCTTCAATACGTTCATCGTCAGAAAGCAGTAGGGCTTGAACATCAGCAGCAGTAGATAGAATTAGTGATTAGGAATCCAGCTCCACTTCATACGAAGTCTTGCTTTAGTTTTGGTTAGGGACCGATACCTCAAATCCAGTAGATTGGGTCTAGTCCAC
>BQNB010017608.1:0-27745 GCA_026074375.1 Tanacetum coccineum | reverse complement strand
GATTCATGTAATGATGACGAGTCAAAATATTCCTCTCAGCTAGACAGGTATGAACAAAACTGAAAATACGAACACCAAAGATTTAACGGGACACAACCGAACCCAATCCAAACGTATACGATCAGCTGTACA
The DNA here is from genome assembly GCA_026074375.1 of Tanacetum coccineum. NCBI lineage: Eukaryota > Viridiplantae > Streptophyta > Magnoliopsida > Asterales > Asteraceae > Tanacetum > Tanacetum coccineum. The sequence goes on along the minus strand of BQNB010017608.1, from coordinate 27,613 downwards.
CAATCGTTAACGCGTACCAGTCACGAACCAAATCTCGGACGTACACACCCGCTACACATAACCTAAAACTCTTCCCAGTCTGAACTATATCCCTCCAGCAAATCAAAACTAAAACTGCACCTACGTACGAACAGAAACGAGGTCCAAGCATGTACAACAACCCCAAACCAACTCGACACAACAACAAAACTGAAATCCCAGACAAAACACGATCTAAACACGAGCAATACCAACGTGAATCTACACTTAAATTATTCTTGATTCCAGCTCTCTTATTTGCATAGACTAATTTGGTTTTATTTTGAGAGGTCGTGTAAAGTGAATATAGGATGCATATATGAGGCGTAGGGTTAACAGAGTAGTAAAAAAATGGGATGTGGAGTATGATACTATTGACCGGGTATTTTGCTTTGACTAACTAAATGTGGATATTGTTTGAACTTATTCTAATCAGTTAATGTTAAAGGATGTCTTATGATATATTTGTATTAGTAAAATGTAAGAAGTATATATTTCAAAGCTTTTCTTTTACTTGCACTTGTGGTAGTACTATTATAACTAATAATATGATACTTATATTGTTTGGATGTTATAACATATTTGAAAGAATATTGTTCGTACGTATGCCTTATATTTAAGCCCACTCATTTATAATTTGTCACTTACAAACAGAGGCGTCCCAATCCTTGTAACTGAGAATTTATGAACTTACGGTTCGGTGGTTTATAATTTCCTTATTCAAATGAAGAAGCGTCCTAATTCATTTGAATAAGATGATTATAAACCATCCTACCTAAATATCAACACAGGATATGATATGAAAACAATGTCATGTATTGTTCTAGAATCATAAGGAATGATGAGGATAATAATGAGACGTCAATCGCGTTGATGTCTTAAAACAAGATGTTATAAGATGAGTATTTTTGCTGTCATTTTCCAATTAGTCGAGAATGCGGTGAGTTACACGTGAATGTACGTGTTTTCAAAAGTATGAGGCGAGTATTCCAACTCAGAGTTGAATATAAAAGAACCAATGAGATTGATAACTATGTCAAGTTTCGATATTATCAAAATGAAGTCAAGAAGAAGTTGGGAAGACCATCGTCTTGAAGAAGTTTTTAAGGACCTTTGATTCCTGGGACCTGAGGGTTATGGGCCTATTTTGTTATAAGTCTGACATTACTCTTAATCACTCTAATTTATTTGGTTTTCAGGGAAACTAGTCTATAAAATTTAAGGATTCATTAAAGGAATAGTCGGGTGGTGACGTGTTTTGACCTAATTGGTGATGTTGTTCTTAATGATGAAGACGGACATAACGAGAAATGACAAAAATGGAGTTACAACTTTATTTATGGATAACTTATCTTACATATCTTACATATCCCAAAATCTGACAGGTGTTGATACTTATGTTACATGTCTTAAACGAAAGCGGTAAGGATAAGGTTTCGATCTAGTAGTCTTGGAGTTCACGAAGTGTGTCCCATAAGATTCTTCATATATAATTGATGGTGATCTTGGATATCCTCAAGGGTCATTTCTAAATCAGAAATCCTAAAGTGAATAAAAGCAATCTTGTCTCTCTGTCCCATATGCTTGTTCTGTAGTTCAACTATCTGTGTACGGGCTTCCTTAAGTTTGGTTTTTACTTCATCAAAATCCCTTGGTATGATTATCCAACCATTAACAAGTCTTTCTTCTATTTTCTCAATATAGTAAAAAAAGAGTTTTTCTAAGTAGTTCAAAATACTTTCAATCTATTTATCATGGTTTTTTACACGCATCTTGGTAGAACTTTTCCCTAATTCATATATCTGAGGTGGGGTATAAGTTGAGAAAGATGGCGGTACTAGGATATAGGTTTGCTTCCGAGATGAATTAGATAACGTAGTTAAGGAAGAAGACGGGGGACAGATTTGCTTCTTAGATGGTAATAATTCTTCAGGAACAAAGAAATATCGGGGATCAAACAGTAGTGATGGTGGTAATACCGGAGATGGAGTCAAAATAGCTGGTGGAGTAATAGGAGCTTGTGGTGGAATAGGTGATTCCTTAGCATAAAATGCTTGCATGTTCTTGTGATATAGATTATTATAGAAAGGTGAGGATACAGGTGGGATTTCATCATTCTTAGAATTTTCTGAAAAATCAGAGGAGATGTTTCCTAGTGTGGCTGGGAAATAGTTCGGTAAAGTTGAAGTATAGTCAAGAATATTTGCAGAGGGAAAAGCGTATTCCTCATCAACATAAGATGGGGTAGGATGGGTGGGGGAAGACATGACTGTATAACAACCCAGTGGAAATAATATAAGTTATTATATATAATATAATAGTAGTGTATTATCTGCCATGGAAATTTCTTACACATACTATTCTGGAAACTGTAGTGGCACGGAGGACTTTCTTGGATGGAAAAAGTAGTTATAGTTTAGGTTTTACCCTTGTTCTCTATAACCATGAGCTCTGATACCAATCTGTAACACCCCCATTTTTGACATATAGCAGCGGAAGCTAATCTGGGGTATTACTTCATGGATCAACAGACATAATCATAGAAAACGACTCATAAAGAGACGTTTTGGAAAATTTAGTTATCATTCAATATCATATCAGAGTTTTACAAAGGAGGTCCCAAAATCTAGAAACATAAAGTTTGAATGATAACAATTTAGCCATCTTCAAGTCCGTGCCACTCCGTGCCATAAGTTGCTCAATTACCTGAGATAAACATGCTAAAAGGGTCAACACAAAGGTTGAGTGAAATTCATAGGTTTTCAGTTATAATAGTTGAGTATAAGTTCAATAGTGGGTTACGTTGTTATACACCCATAGTTTGTAATAATTGTAATTGCATTTACAATTATCATGGAAATAATCGAATACAAGTTATCATAGGTGGTAATAATTGCAACACATACAATTATCATAGAAAACAGTATTATTGCCCTAAGCTCATGATATCAATACGTTAACATGGAAATCACCGTAGTGACATTGGTTGAGGAACAAATGTCCCCGTGGAAAGGTAACTTGCCAAGGTTACCCATTAAGTCAAATATAGTGCTATTGGTACCAAAAGTATAGGCACACCAACGGGAGTCCACGTAGTGACATTCGGTTGAGGTACTAATGTCCCCATGGAAAAGGTAGTGTAACTTGCCAAGGTTACCTATTAAGTAAATATAGTGCTCATTGGTCCAAAAGTATTGGCACGCCAACTGGAGTCGTCACAACACGATAGATTATCCACAATATTCGCGTTCACTCGCATGCAAGTTACTTAATGATTCTTGATATGGAAATAGTGGCACTTGAAGGTACTTAGGCAATTAATATATCTGGATTCATACAGTTTGGAAAAAACACTTGCTTCTCTGGTTTAAGCATGTATAACCCCTACGGGTTTATACAGTACTTCACTAAGATTTAAACGCGACGGCTACGAACTCACCTTAACAGGGGAAAATCTGATTGAGGCAAAAGTATAATGAAATGAAAGTAACGGCTTCGTCACGTTACCTGAGGGTAATATGTGTATGTCAAGTCTTAGTGTGATGGTTTATGTTTCAAAACTTCATAATGTGTAACGTATCACTTTGATTTATTAAACTCTATGAATACTATTGTTTCCACTGTTCGGGCTATCATAATCCGAGGCCATGTAGTATCGTTTGAGGAGTCAGGGCACTTTAAATCGTAAACCTAGCAAACTATCAAAACAAATACTCAAATGGAACCCCTCACATGAAATTCCCTAGTAACGCTGATACAGATAAGATTTAAGTTTCTTCAAAAGGTTAGTCGATGATAAAGTCGTTAAATTTATAACGTGATTTTTTTATAATGCGTCGATCGTTGATTGATAACATAAATGTATCGGGTTTTAATAAAATCAGAGTCTTTAATATTAATATCTATTTTTATTATTTATATAAAAATATATATTTTATATTTATTAAGTTTGCAAAAATGGCAAATTATACTCTTGATTTTTAAACTTTTACTAGTTTATTCCCTTTATATATTAAGTTTATATAAAAAAATTTAAACCGTTACTTTAGAATTGGCAATAGCTCCCTTATTGTTTTAACTTTAGATTATTTGACAATTTTCAGCCCCTCTAAGTTATAAATTTCAGAAAGTGACGATATATTCCCCTTTGCATGTTAAACATTTACAAATCATGTCCAAAAAAGCCATGCAAGCTTATTTTGGGTTTTCCAAATGAATTTTCATGTTATAGCTTATTAGAATAAGCAAAAATAAGATGTTCTAACGTAACAAAAGTTTAGAAAAAGGATTCGTTAGCTAGAAAATCAAAACGGGTCGTTTTTAGGGTTTTAATAAAAAACACATGGGTTTGAGGATTCAAGGCTTCAAACAAGAGTTTATATATGATCTTAAGAGTCTTATGAACATTCTAAAATAGATTATGAGCTTATTGAACAAGATTTTGAGCTTACTTGAACTAAAATGGGTCGAATGAGGGTTTTTGGGTTTGTACGCCTAGAAACGACTTCAATGGCTTCTTTCTCTTGATTCTTGGCTTCTATTCTGAGCTTAGGGACTTCACTTGATCTTCTACTACTGCTAGAGAATGACTAGAACTCCATTTGAGTGTGTGTGTTTGAGTTTGAGGTGTGATTGAAAAGGATGCTTGGATTCGGCTTATATAGGGCTCAAAAAGCCTTAGTGCCTAAGTTTGAGGTTTTGCTTAGTGTCCTAGCTATCTTAGGTGATTCATGGCAGCTATGATGATGAGCATTACATGCTAGGATAGTAGGATTGAATTGTGGAAGGCTATTGAGGGAGCTAGGGTGATGACCAGGGGTTTTGGAGACTTGGTGGCCAAGTTAGGTGACAAGGTGGTGATGGAGGTGCTTGTAAGGTGCTAGAGTGATGGTGATGTGGTGGTGACGTCATGGTGATGAAGGTGGTGGTGAGTCATGGAGGAGCTTGAGGTGTTTATTTAGTTTATACATGGCTGTTTTTGGACGGCCAACATCAGTCCCGGTAATTTAGTTACCATTTACAAACCGTAACTTCGATGAAGCTCAAACCAGTAAGCATGGTTATATATTTGAGTCCTCTACAACTTTTTGTTTTACATATTTAGGGGTTACTATACAAAAATTTAGAGATAACAACCATTTACTACAAGTGTGCATAATCTGCGTACTTTTGCCATTTCGGCTATAACTAATTCATCTGACATTGAATCGGGTTGAGTCAACCGGGAAAATGATCACAAGACATATGGATACAACCTAGTATTTTTACTTAATACCCAAAGCCAATTGATTTTTCCCAGATCCTATGTTTTTTCAACGGATCAGATTTTTGAAAATTATGAACTAGTTTAAGGGTGTAACGGGTTTGCTAGGGTTTTTGGGTTTAGGGTTTAGGTTTTAGGGTTAGTGTAGGAGCTGAGATTAGAGAGGGAAAAGTGATAAAATATGGTGTATTGAGTACTTGTAATTAGTGCTAAAGAGGTGGTACAAAATCTTTAAGATTTTGGAGGGAAATGAGCTAGTTTGAATTTATTCTTTATTGGCTTGTACATTGAGCTCAAATGAGTTGTACTTTGATTTAGGAGGGAAAATGTGATTTAATTATTATGAATTGCTCACTTGTACACATGCTTGAAGTCTTGTACATTTGCTTTGACATGAAATTGGGGTTTTTGGAATAAACGTTAACGTATAATGCTCGTTGTAAATGGTAAGTTAAATGGATAATGTACTTGGTAAAAATGATATTAAGATATAGACTTGACATATTATGATGTTTACATGATATGAACATTGATATAGATGGCATTGGTAGAGGTTGTGTGAGCTCGTTTACTTTAAAGATGCAAGTTACGTTGCATAATGAGATAAAACAAAAAAATTCCTTTAAAAAGGTGGTATATAATAGATGGATATTACAGTGCATCTAATTTAATAGATGGATATTACATTGATGAAAATTACGGGTTGTTATATTCCATTGGTGAAAATTTGGGGTTGTTACATCCTCCCACCCTTACAGAAATCTCGTCCCGAGATTTAGTTGAATGATAGAGTGTTAGTTGCAATAGATAATGTTGAAGAAATGGAATTTATTCGTACAAACGGATCACAAATTTGAAAGAATTTTGTTCGTACGTATGCCATATATTTAAGCCTACTCATTTATAATTTGTCACTTACAAACAGAGGCGTCCCAATCCTTAAAACTGAGAATTTATAAACTTACGGTTTAGTGGTTTATAATTTCCTTATTCAAATGAAGAAGCGTCCTAATTCATTTCAATTAGAAGATTATAAATCATCCTACCTAAATATTGACACAGAATATGATATTAAAACAATGTCATGTATTGTTCTAGAATCATAAGGAATAATGAATGATAATAATGATACGTCAATCGCATTGATGTCTTAAAACAAGATGTTATAAGATGAGTCTTAAACGAAAGCGGTAAGGATAAGGTTTCGATCTAGTAGTCTTGAAGTTCACGAAGTGTGTCCCATAAGATTCTTCATATATAATTGATGGCGATCTTGGATATCCTCAAGGGTCATTTCTAAATCAGAAATCTTAAAGTGAATGAAAGCAATCTTGTCTCTCTGTCCCATATGTTTCTTCCGCAGTTCAAGTATCTGTGTACGGGCTTCCTTAAGTTTAGTTTTTACTTCATCAAAATCTCTTGGTAGGATTATCTAACCATTAATAAGTCTTTCTTTTATTTTCTTAATATAGTGAAAAGAGAGTTCTTCTAAGTAGTTCAAAATACTTTCAATCTATTTCTCATGGTGTTTTACACGCATCTTGGTAGAACTTTTCCCTAATTCATATATCTGAGGTGGGGTATGAAGTTAGAAAGATGTGTACTCAGGAAAACAGGGTTTGCTTCCGAGATGAATTAAATGATAACGTAGATATCGGAATAAAGCTATGGTATTGTACTTTGCTATATATCTTAAGTGGTAAATAATTCTTCAGGGAACAAAGAAATATCGGGGATCAAACAGTAAGTTAGTGGTGGTAATACCTGGAAGATGGAGTTCAAAATATCATTGCGAGTAAATAGAGCTTTAGGTGAACTAATGTGATTTCCTAGCATCAAAATGCTTGTATGTTCTATAGATATGGATTAATTGTGGAAAGGTGAGGAAGCATGTGGTCGATTTCAACATTCTTGAGAATTTTGTTTGAAAAATCAGAGGAAGAAGTTTTACCCGGTAGTGGCTGGGAAATAGTTCGTAAAGTTGAAGTATATAGTCAAAGAATACATTGGGGCATAGGGAAAAAGGCTTATTCCTCATCAACATTAGATGGGGTAGGATGGGTGGGGGGAAGACATGACTGTATAACAACCCAGTGGAAATAACATAAGGGTTGATTTATATGATAAAAAGTAGTAGTTGTATTATCTGCAATGTGGAAATTTTTTTACACATACTACTCTGGAAAACTGCAAGTGGCAAGCGGAGGACTTTCTTAGATGGAAAAAGTAGTTATAGTTTCGGTTTTACCCTTGTTCTCTATAACCATGAGCTCTGATACCAATCTGTAACACCCCTATTTTTGAGCATATAGTGGCAGGGCGGAAGCAATCCTGGGGTAAGTACTTCTATGGTTCATGTTCAACAGGACATTAATCATAGAAAATCGACACTTATGTTCTTAAAGTGACGTGCTTTGGGAAAAATTTAGTTATCATTCAATAAATCAGAGTTTTACAAATGGAGACAGGTCCCAAAATCTAGAAACATAAAGTTTGAATGATAACAATTTAGCCATCTTCAAGTCCGTGCCACTCCATGCCATGTGATGCTCAATTACCTGAGATAAACATGCTAAAAAGATCAACACAATGGTTGAGTGAAATTCATAGGTTTATGGTAAATAGTGTGAATACAAGTCATTATAAACAGTGGGTTACATTGTTATACACCCATAAGTGTAATAATTGCAATGAGTACAATTATTATGGAAAATAGTGTTATTGCCCTAAGCTCATGCACCGAGACCTTAAGATAATCAATAATCACAATAAGTTGCCCCAACGGGTGCCTTTGCCAAACACCCGCATAGTGTTTCAAATGAAGTGCGTTTGGTTACCAGAAAGTATAGGTACACCAACGGGGAAGCTCAGTCCCAAATAGATCTATTCACAGCATTCGCGCTTACTCCGAAAAGTAATTAACGGTTCATGATAGTGGGGTCTTAATGGCAAAAGTAAGGACTTAGGTAATAATATATCAGGATAGCATACAGTTGGAAAAATACTCGTATTCATGGTTTATAGCATGTATCCCCCTCGCGGGTTTATGAAAACATTAGAAGATTTAAAATGCGAGGCTATGAACTCACCTTAACAGGGAAATCTAATTGATGGCAAAAGTATTACAAGTGAAAGTAACGGCCTCGTCACGCAACCTGGGGTAATATGTCAAGTTTTAGTGTGATGGTTTATGTTTCAAAACTTCATAAAGTTTAACGTATTACTTTAATTTATTAATTTATGGAAATATTGTATCACTGTTCGGGCTATCATAATCCAGAGGCCATGTAGTATCGTTTGAGGAATCAGGGCACTTTAAATCGTAAACCCAGCAAACTCGTCAAAACAAATACCCAAATAAACCCACACACCATAAAACTCCCTAGTATCGAGATAGCGATAAGATTTTTAAGTTTCTTCAAAACTAGCCAATGAATAACTTACGTTAAATATATAAACGTAATTGATTTATAGATAGGCGTCGAATTGTTGATTAGATAACTATAAATGATGGATCGGGTTTTAATGAAAATCGAGTCTTATAATATTAATATATATTTTTATAATTTATATAAAAATATTATATTTTATATTTTTAAGTTTGCAAAAAATGCGCAAATATATAACCTTGATTTATAAACTTTTACAAGTATAGTGAGGGGGATGGGGAGAGATTTGAGAACCGGGATGAAGAAAGAAAGGATAGGAACGTGTGAGTGTCGCATTCGCTGTCTGTTCGCTGCTCGTAGCACCTTCTTGGTTTCCTAGCCTACATACTCCGGTTTCTGATATTTAGCGGTTGCCTATATAAACATAAGAATAATATAAGTTAATCCTTTAACTTTATAACATGTGTCAAGATATGTCTCTTAAAGAATATTGACTTTAGTGAAAATGACATTTTCATCCCTTGGGCAGCACCTCTAGTTATAAATTTCAGAAAGTTACGATATATACCCCTATGCATGAAAACATTTACAAATCAAGTCCAAAAAGTCATGTAAGCTTATTTTAGGGTTCCAAATGATATTTGCAGGTTATAGCTTATTAGAATAAGCAAAAATAAGATGTTCTATCGTAACAAAAGTTTATAAAAGGATTCGTTAGCTAGAAAATCAAAACGGGTCGTTTTTAGGGTTTTAATCAAAAACACATAGGTTTGAGGATTCAAGGCTTCAAACAAGAGTTTATATATGATCTTAAGAGTATTATGAAGGCAAACTATAAGACACCGATTATGAGGTCTTTTGTTTTTTTTTTTTTTTTTTTTTTTTTTCTTATTGAACAAGGATTTTGAGCTTACTTTGATGTCTAAAATGTGTCGAATATGAGGGTTTTTGGGTTAGTACGCCTAGAAACGACTTCAATGGCTTCTTTCTCTTGATTCTTAGCTTCAATTATGAACTTAGGGACTTCTCTAGATATTCCTTGGTCTGACTTAGAACTCCATTTGAGTGTATGATGAAATTTGAGGTGTGATTGAAAGGTTTGCTTGGATTCGGCTTATATAGGGCTCAAAAAGCCTTAGTGCCCAAGTTTTGGTGTTTGATTAGTGTCCTAGCTATCTTAGGTGATTCATGGCAGCTATGATGATAAGTATTACAAGCTAGGATAGTAGGATTGAATGGTGGAAGGATATGGAGGGAGCTAGGGTGATGACTAGGGGTTTTGAAGACTTGGTGGTCAAGTTGGATGACATGGTGGTGATGGAGGTGCCTGTACGGTGCTGGAGTGATGGTGATGTGGTGGTGAGGTCCATTGTGTGATGAAGGTGGTGGTGAGATTCCATGGGAGGAGCTGAGGTGTTTTATTTAGTTTATACATGGTTGTTTTTGGACAGCCAACACCAGTCCCGATAATTTGGTTGCCATTTACAAACCGTAACTCCGATGAAGCTAAAACCAGTGAGCATGGTTAGATATTTGAGTCCTCTACAACTTTTAGTTTTACATATTTAGGGGTTACTATACAAAAATTTAGAGATAACGCCATTTACTAAAGGTGTGTAGAATCTGCGTACTTTTGCCATTTCGGCTATAACTAATTCATCTGATATCGAATCGGGTTGAGTCCACCGGAAAAATGATCACAAGACATAGGGCTACAACCTAGTATTTCTACGTAATACCCAAATCTTATTGATTTTTCCCAGATCCTATGTTTTTTCAACGGATCAGATTTTTGAAAATTATGAACTAGTTTAAGGGTGTAACGGGTTTGCTAGGGTTTTCGGGTTTAGGGTTTAGGTTTTAGGGTTAGTTTAGGAGCTGAGATTAGAGAGGGAAAAGTGATAAAATATGGTGTATTGAGTACTTGTAATTAGTGCTAAAGAGATGGTACGAAATCTTTAAGATTTTGGAGGGAAATGAGCTAGTTTGAATTTATGCTTTATTGGCTTGTACATTGAGCTCAAATGAGTTGTACTTTTATTTAGGAGGGAAAATGTGATTTAATTATTATGAATTGATCACTTGTACACATGCTTGAAGTCTTGTACATTTGCTTTGACATGAAATTAGGGTTTTTGGAATAAACGTTAACGTATAATGCTCCTTGTAAATGGTAAGTTAAATGGATAATGTACTTGGTAAAAATGATATTAAGATATAGACTTGACATATTAGGATGTTTACATGATATGAACATTGATATAGATGGCATGTGGTATGAGTTGCGTGGGGCTCGATTACTTTACAATGCAAATTAACGTTGTGCGATACTAGATAAAACAAAAAAATTCCTTTAAAAAGGTGGTATATAATAGATGGATATTACAGTGCATCTAATTTAATAGATGGATATTACATTGATGAAAATTACGGGTTGTTATATTCCATTGGTGAAAATTTGGGGTTGTTACACCTATCCTCCAGCATTCTAAACACATGAAAATAAAAGACATAAAAATAAAGAGAGTGTGAGAGGTGTTATAGAGCACGCAACCAGCAACAAAAAAACAACGGAAGTCTTACACTCCCCCTTACTTAATAAAGAGAAACCCAAAATCAACCAAGAACCACCAAGATAACAAAACCCCCCAAATCACAAAAAATTAGGGTTTCAAGAGGAAACCCTAATTCTTCCAATTCGAGCAATTAACCAACCAAGAAGCCACTTAAGCCACAAAGAACTAAGATTCAACCACTAGAAAACCAAAAACACCACTTAAAGCAAAAAACCCTAAATCGATCAAACCTTATTTTACCAGAAGAATCAAGAACAACAATCAAGGTGATTGTTGCTCTGATACCATATAAAAACTATAAATCTAACCTCACAAGAAAATTATTACACTCAACCAACCTCCTCACGTGCTCTTTTATTATCACATCTATAGTAGATGAGTCCACAAACATGTGCTCACCAAATGATTACAAGAGAAAATGTGTTGTCCCTAAAACAGATGAAACACTAGAAAATACATAATCACTCAACAATATTCCTCACTGCAAACACTTAGACTAAAGCAAGAACTTATATCAAAGACTAAAGAACCCAGGATTATTGATCAATAATACAGACCAAACTAGACTGGATATTAGACATAATTTATAGAGAATAAAACTTTGAGATGAAAGATGTAAACCCTAGACATGGATATGAGCTCTATATATACACCATATTTACACTCTAGTCCCTGCAAATAAGAACTAGACATAAACAGCTTAAAGTAAAGACATATTAGAGAATAAACATAATCAATTCCTCAACTTAACAAATCATGAGTTTGACAAAATAAAAGTGAAACACACTTACTTCAACACCCCTTCTCAAACTCATGCTGTAAACATACCCAACAGGTTCAACTTTGAACAAGACTGCTTATATAAGTTTATTATGATATGATAAACTTATATAAGCCCATAAGTCTCAAAATAAGTGAGCTTATTGGGGATTATGAAATATAAGCCAAAATCAAATGAGCTCATAAGTCCACATATAAGCCGAAACAAACACCATCTAATGCATTACAATCGAAAAATAAAAGTGACTATTAAACCAGTGACTGTTTCAAAAATTATGAGTAAATAGATGGTCAAAATTTAGATTATAAAATACATATATTCCTCATCTTCTCTCTCATTTAACTACAATCATCTCAACATCACCATTTTTGACAATAAACTACAACAAAATCACGTAAAAGTATATTTGAAATATGTTATAACTACACAAATGTTTTGGTAAAGGAGGCTTCCGGTGGTTGGTGGTTCTTTTGGATCATTGGGGTTTAAGTGACGGTTGCGGTATATTTAGAGGTCGAAGATTGAGGATGAAAATTTGTATTGTTGTGAGGATAGTAAGGGCGAAGGAGGTGTCGGAGACGAGTAATCATCGCCGTCATCGATGGCGGTGGGTTGTTGGTTTTGTTGACATTTTTGTAGTTATAACTTTTTTGACAATAACTACAAAAATGTTTTGGTAAATATGTTAACAAAATCAATCACTCAAGATCCGACTACCAAGCTCATACCGCATGAAACACCAAACTGCGAACACCTCGTCTAAACCATCATACATGAACCACCATCGTCGACCAAACACATCCAACTTGAACCACCATCGGATCTAGTGTATTTTGGCCGCATTATCTCCTGTTGGTCGATCAATTTGGAGGTGTTTATGATGTGTGTGAGTATGTGCATGTTAGTCTAACTAAGTTTTAAAAGGAAAATATATTAATATGATCCATGAAGGCTTAAAGAGATTGCAGCTGAGGATTAAATGAGAAGAATTAGGAGTTTAAAATTAAGTTATAGATATGATAGTATTTGAGGTGGTGGTGGGTGGTTGAGGTAGTGGTTGGGAGATGAGGGGTAACTATAACTAGGGGTGACAATTTCTAACCCGACACGAAACCCGACTTAAAACCGACCTGAAATTTAACAGGTTCGGGTTGAGTATAATAGATTTCGGGTCGGGTTTGGGTCATCCCATCTGACCCGTTTATTAAATAGGTTAGGTTCGGGTTGGGAATAAATTAAGTGGGTCAACTTGCCAACCCGTTTAAGGTTTTTTTTTTAAAATTAAAATTATTTATATTTTATTATATGTGTTAAATGGGTTAAACGGGTCAATTCGCAAACCCATTTAACTTGTTTAACCCGTGTAATGTGCCAACTTTCGTATATAAAACGGGTTAAATGGGTCAACCCGAAACCCGTTTAACCTATTCAACCAGTTTATAAAACGTTGATAAATACTTTGTTTTGAAGAAGAAGATAAAGAGAAGACCAAAATGCCCTTTTAGCTAACGAAAGTTTTAATGATCGTTATGAAAAAAGACTATGGGTGAGAGTTTCTAAGAGTTCATGGACTAAAACTCTAAATCCATAGTAAACCCAACCTTAACTCGTTAATGACCCTATCTTGAGGGACTCACAGTGTAATTCAAACTAGAAAATACTCTCTCCGTCTCTAAATAAGTGTCTACTATTGACTTTTGAAGTAATTTTTTTGCAACTTTGATCTTAAAAAATATAATTTGAGGTCAAAGTTGATGTAAAAAGACTTTAAAAGTTTTTAAATGGGACACCTTATATTTCGGCGCGGATGGGACGTATAATAAGAATTACATGATACAAAAGTATTAAGTATTTTATCTCAAAGCGTTCACAATCACATCCTCTTAAAGACAAGCCCTGTTCTGTTCTCCCCCAACCAAGTAATCCTAGCTTTCACAATCATTTAACACTCTTTCTTTTCTAACAAAATAGTTATTCAACGCCCCAGTCCATGGGCTATAAACCTAGGATACACAAAAATGAAATCAGATTAGTGGCCTCAATATCACAACTTGTTTCAACCATAAAACATTAAATCACACCCTTCATTAATCCACTACTCTATTAGACCACATATTTATAACTCATTTCATAGGTCATATTTTAAACAAAATATTAATAGTAGAAGCTTTGTGTGTAGGGCTAGTTTAAATAATGTTCCCTTATCAGCTGAAGGAGGAGGGTTGAGGCCAGGTAGGATTATAGAGAGTGATAAGCTGTCTGCGGATGTGCGAAAGCGCGCCATGGATGCCGTTGATAAGTCTGGTAGGAGAGTTACTGTTGGTGATGTGGCGAGTAAAGCTGGTATTAAGTTGACTGAGGCGCAACGAGCTTTGCAGGCTATTGCTGCTGATACTAATGGTTTCCTAGAGGTAGTGTTTTAGTTATTGTTGTTGGGTGTCACTTGTGGTCGCTTTTTGATATAGTAGATAAGTTGTTTCGGTTTTGGTTATTTTACTTAGTTGTTTGTTAGAGATTCTAAATTGAATGTATGATTATTGATGATTACATAGTGACACTCGGGATAGAGTTAGCTACGTGTATGAACACTAGAAATAAAGTGTAGAACCAAGGGGAAGCGGATATTGTGAAGAGACTTTAGTTAGGAAAATAGGATGTCGGTTTATGGCATCATTGTACCCCAATAGTAGCAACTTTAGACATTATATCTGGATAATTGAAAGAAAGAAAGGGGATTCCCTGATAAAACGGTCTTTACATTGTTATATGGTGACCTGAACTTGATGGGCCGGAATTGTGCTTTAAGCCGAGGTTATATATTTCTAACTAAGAACTTTTGACATATTGGCTTCTCTTGGTTCCACACTTTGGTTTTCCTGGACGAAACTAGACTTGTTGATCATTAATCTTAGATTTTAAATTGAATGATTGTCAATATAATTGTCTTAAGTGAATTCATAAAGAATAGAAGAGAGATATAGGATACCCTAATGGGATCTATTCCACCCGGTAGTTGTTTATGATCCATTCTTAAATTTCAATTATCCCGATATTCCCCCGCAATAAGTAGGGTAGTGGGTATACCAGTAATAAATTATTAGTTTTAGTATTAAAACACATGTATGTGAACCATCTCATAATCAATTCCCTGAGGGATCATGGAAATGTTGCAAATTTATAGTCATCCAAATATGAAAATAATCTATACTGTAATGAGATGTGTAACCTCTTTTGGTGTATCAAAAGGGTTGTTAGTTTCATGATCATTATCATTTTTGAGTTTCGGATGTGTGCTTGCTCTCCATAGTGGAATAATGTCATTATGTTTATTCTTTTAACATGCTTATTGAGGTTTCTGATGTGGCGAGTGCAATCATTTACATGATTATTTCAACAGGTTTCAGACGAAGGCGATGTTCTTTATGTGTTTCCAAAAGATTATCGTTCAAAGCTTGCAGCCAAGTCACTTAGGATCAAAACAGAACCTTATCTTGAGAAGGCAAAGGTATATAATATAATCTCTTTATATGCTCTATGATATTGAGCAATCACCGTGATGCCCAATTTTTACAACTTCCCCTCGAATGTGATTTTACAGTCCGCTGGTGAATACTTGATCAGGGTTACTTTCGGAACAGCATTAATCGCTTCCATTGTTATTGTTTATACAACAATCATTGCTATTCTCACAAGTAGCAGGTAACTGGTTGTTGCCTTCTATAAGTGTTAGTTCGAGTATTTATTATCATTTGTTTTCGATTCAGGCGGTTAACATATTACTGATAATGACAGTGAAGAAGATAACCGAGGAAGACGCAGAGGAAGATCTTTTGATTCGGGATTCTCTTTCTATCTTAGTCCATCTGATTTGTTTTGGTAATGTTCATTTTACAGTTTTTACTGAAATTTCTGTCTTGTCACTTACTTACCATGCAATGCATCATCTGAATCTTAAAACATCATAGAACTCACATATATATCTTGATAATGGGAACATAGTAAGCATTTTGAGCTTGTTTAATTCCATGCCCATCTTAATTAATCAAGTTTAGAAATGATATCTTCATTTGCATAAACTCACATCTTATCGATAGTTACGTGAGTTTTATCATTTATATAGTCAGTTGCCATCTTTATGTAGGATATGGATGACTTGATATGTTGGAATTAAGCTATCACTGTAGTAATTTTCATTTTGCTTAGCATCATCTTATTCAGCTCCCGTGGACATGTTTTCTTCTCTACTCATTGAACTTCGTGTATAGGTATTGGGATCCATATTACTATAGGAGACGGCGGGTTCGGAAAGAAGGCAATGGGATGAATTTCATTGAATCTGTAAGCCAAAAATAGTAACTTTGGATTTCATCAATGCTAATCATTTACTGCGGTGGAAAATGAACTAGTACAATTTATCAATCTTTTGTAGGTATTTTCATTTGTGTTTGGTGATGGCGATCCAAATGAAGGTATTGAAGAAGAGAGGTGGAAGTTGGTAATATTTGAGCACTAGTTTAGTGGTCCGTTACTTCCAATGTTTTGTCTTGCTATACGTGTATATCTTGGTTGTCATTTGCACTATAAGGTTCATTCTTTTTCTTTCTTGTGCATCTGTATTTTAAGTTTATACTTTTGCTATGGCAGATTGGTCAATACATTGCATCAAATGGTGGTGTTGTTACAGCAGAGGAACTTGCTCCTTATCTTGATGTAGAAAGTGCAGAAAAGACGGTACAAACTTTATTTGGATATGAATAACATCAAGCAGCATAATAATAGAGTAGGAGGAACCTTTATCTAAAAAGATGAAAAACTTATACTAATTCGGAAGAAGGAATCACGGAATCAGTAATTACGTGTGATACTAAGTATTTTCTCCCAGGGGACTATTTAAAACTATAAAATAGTGTAGGGTCCGCATTCTATTGAGGAGCCGTGTCCTCAATTAGTGATAATACAAAAATTTGAGTCTGTTTACATTTTGTGAGGATCATTGAGAACGCTCTTTGGACTGTGCTATTCTTGACTTCATATATTTTGAAGTTTTTTGTTGACTTTGAAGAGTTTATGCCCCTTTTAATTGTGCTTGGAAGAATACTGTCAAGCTAGGTTTGTTATAGAGGAGTGGTTATATCATATATGTAAACTTATGCTTTAAAATCGTTATTATATATTACGCGAAGGTTCCTTCTTACTCTTTTGCAACAAAATGTTTATGTTCTTAAGCACTCCAGTTTTCTTTTACTACAGGATGACGATTCATACATATTGCCTGTTCTTCTGCGTTTTGATGGTCAACCACAAGTGGATGAAGAGGTATGTTACTAGATGAATGATCATTTTGTAGTCTGCATATTAAGTCAATAAACAGAAATTTAGAATTGTTTTTGACGCTTATGTATTAAATGGTTCGATTTGGTTTACATTTTTATCTGTAATAGGCCAAACGTTTGAGCGGGTCAAACAGGTGGGAATTGGGAAATCACCCTGAATGTATGCAAATACATAAGACATAATTCATGAAAAGTTGGATTTTTGTTGTAAGCAGTAAGGACATATTTGTTAACCTGACCTGTACAAAAGATAGCCTCTTGTGACATGTTACCCAACCCGCCCGACTTCTCCATTTTGCCACCCCTAATAAACCTAGCATCTATTTCCAGCAGTCTCGTTCGTCTATTGATTTATGTCAGTAAGATTTGCAGATGTATCTTTCTTCTTTATCTAATTCTCACCTGTCTGTTCAGGGGAACATCCTGTATCGGTTTCCATCACTTCAGCGTACAGCTTCACAAACAAGTGGTAGGAAGGAATATGTGGGGAGAAGATTTAGTGAATGGGTGGGAGAAGTTGATAAGTTCTTCAAGGAAAATAAATGGGATTTCAGGTCTTATTACTTTCTAAATCCCGTTTTTAGTTTATAGAGATGGCATGGTTGGCAAGTTGGGCAACTTTTAGTTATGCGTACCATCTGTCCACTTTAATCACGAAAAGTATTAGCTTATGTTGGGAGGTTTGTTTGAATTAAAATGTAGTATGGAAGACTTATGACCCATATGACCAATTAACATGTTTCATTGTAAACTATTAAAAGTTATTTTACCTGTTAGACCCGTTAAAGAACCCGATTCAACCCATTCTAAGTAAATGGGTTGATATTGTCACCTCTTTTTCTTACTTAATTTGTTTGCGTCTAGCCTTCTGACATGTATTGGCGCTCACAATGCAGTAAAATAAGCAGCACAGAGAGGGCCATGGTTGGTGGTCTGGGCGCGCTCAATCTCTTTGGGGTTATTGTTCTTGGAACCATGTTAAAATGCGTTCCTTATTAATATATTGATGTTAGTCCATTATATACACATCTTCACATCTCTTACTTGTTATTCGCGATTGTATTTGAAGGAATATGACAGTCTCACCAAGCGGATTCGTATCATTTGTATCAGAAATATTTCCTCTTCTCCAGGTGGGTACCATATATCGCCAATGCATCTGTTTGTAATGTGCGCTAGAGGGGCTATCTTAAATCATTTATATGAACTTGCTAATTTGGAATTTTATTTATTCATTTATTTATTTATTTTGGGTCAATTTGGTAAAATAGTTGTATTAGCTAAAATGGGAAGTAAGTTAAAAATGGTTTATGCTAGATGAATAGATGCGAAACTCCATACTCATTTTACAAAATAGACAAACCAAAAGTGTTGGCATGTCAAACCCACTTGTTAAATTATTCTACCCGTTTAGGCCTGTTACTGTATGGCTGTAACCACACATTTTACAACCTATATAGTATAATCCATTAGTTCCAAATATATTGGCTTTCTGTTTTCTGCTCCATGTCTGGCAGATCTATATTGCCTTACTTACAGTTAATTATCGTGTTCTAAGTTATGGTTGTCAAGGTGTCACGTACTCGTGCATCAGCAACTTCATTATCATAACAAATTACTATTTTCTGGTTTCTTGGTATTTGTCATCATTGAAACCTATTAGTGTCTAGAAGTATCTAAGTTTTGTAGTCCTAAAGGATCAAAGTTCATTTAATGTGTGCTGTAGAATTGATTCTTTAAACTTTCCTACGAATTTACTGTAAATTATACAGATTTACACAGTATACATTATTAACATGATGAACTACCACCAGGTTTATGCAGCCTCTTTTTTTGTCATTCCTCTTGTCCGATGGTTCATAACTCAGAAAACAAACGTTGAAATAGACAAAAGGAACCGAGCTAGAGAGCAACGTGTGCACAAGCACTTGATCTGCCAGATCTTTCCCTTAGACGAAAGGTATATATGAAGGATTTACTCTTTATGTTGACTTTCTATGACCAAAACCTTCATAATCACGTCATTTCTTTAGTCACACTAATATTGGAGCCCATTTACTTGTAAATGGGTCTATTTGGGTCTCTGATAAATGAGATGGGTCTTGTCAGCAAATTAATCTAATAGGGGAATGGGTCAAATGCTGTGAAAGTCCCCGAAAGTCTGTTTTTACTTTTGTTTTGTAAACCTAACACGTTAATTTTTTATTTTATTTATTTATTTTTTCCTGGGTCTCACTCACAGTTAATTATCGTGTTTAGTTGTGGTGGGATGCCATGTATTGTATTTTTTGTTGGTTCTATTCAATTGTTGCCTTTCTAAAAAAAATCAAACCCGGCCAAACTTTACCCATTTTGACTCGTACTATAATTTTGACCCATTTTGACATGTTATCCAGCCCGCCCATATTGCCACACTTAGTTTCTACTTATCAATCTTTGATGATGCTCTAGTCATCTATTGATTTAACTTTGCATTTTCTTTAGCATTAATAACTCGATTTCTGTGTAATGTATACAGATTCTGAGTGCTCGGGACATGTCTCAGAGGACTGTGATTCGTCAGGATCAGATCGTGTACACCACCGAGAGAGACATATTTGAGCAAGACTATGACACACAGGAATGGGATAGGAGATTCAAAGAGATCGACTAGTCTGATTAATAGATGATTGTTAATACACATTATGATTATTGTTCAGAAATATTCATATGGAAGAATAGAGGCTGTATAATACTATGTTGGAAAATATGGTCAATTTAAGTTTGAATGACAATTGATGGTCATCAAACATACTAATGAGTGTTTAGTGCAAGGTTATTATTTGGTCAAATAATAACGTCTGAATTAACTTTGTGTTAATGAGTCATTAGTAAGATTAATTGTATATAGGGATGAGCACGGTACCGGTCCCGTACCGAATTAGTGGTACCGATTTTTTCCCGAGCATAAATTAGTGGTACCGGTACCGTACCGAACGGGATTCGGGTACCGGTACCGGTACCGGGAAATCGATGGTTTTTCCCCTTTTTTTCGGTAATTTCCCGATTTGGTACCGGTCCCGTACCGAACTAGTGGTCCCGATTTTTTTTACTCGAATCATGGTACCGGTCCCGTACCGTATACCGGGATTCGGTACCGTTTCGGTACGGAACCGGGATTCGGGTCTATATGCTCATCCCTAATTGTATACATTAATTTGACCGTTTTTCCTCCATTTCCATTCCTATAAATTGAGAGTTAGTCTCTCATTTCTATACGCCGAAACATACACTCACTCCTCTCCTTTGTTTGTATTCATCTTGATTTGTTGTGTATCCGGTTCGTAATAGAGGGAAGGCACTTATTGTAAGTGTCCTAACCTCGTTATGATTTATAAACAAATATTAATTGAACAAACAAAATGGTGGTAACTTTGTTGGTTACTTTACTGAAGTTTTTTTTTTGAACGGCAACTTTATTGAAAAACTAGCAAGGAGCTAGAACAACATTACAAAGAAATCAAAGAAGGATGTTGGATCCAACTATCCCAAGGTTACTTTACTGAAGTTGCACATCATTTTGCGCATCAGTATTTAGAAGTAATAGTTACTTTACTGATGTTGGTTACTTTACCGATATCAAGTGCTGCAACTCATGATTAAATAAGAGAAACTAGTTTTAAAATGTCTAACTTGAAATATTATTCTTAGTGAAAACTTATATTAATAAGTGTATTTATTAAATCTATCTAAACACCATTTTATGTATGATAACAAATGGGAATCAGTTTTTAAAGTTGTGCTTATGCATGGACATTTGATGTATGATTACAGATGGTGTTTATAAGTAGAATAAGTGTATTGACACCAGATGGTGTTTTGACATTAGAGACGTATATGTGTATTTGAGGCTTGAAAAATTATATTACTAAGTGTATTTGAGGCTTGAAATTTTATATCTAAGCTCGGTCTTTGGTTCGGTTCCCGGTTGAACCGGCCGAGTCGAACCGTGTTTTAAAACATTCTTAAAGGGTGTTTAGATCGTTATTTTAAAGCTTGATTACTTAATTCAGTTTTCTGATTTGAATAACACATTTAGTATTTAAGATATATTGGTCATCTTTGACTTCTTGTCTGCCTTTTAAACCTCTTTTAAAGTTTAATTACTTAATTCAGCCTACTATGACCCAAACCCATTACCCGACTTAAACCCTTTTAAATGAGTAGATAACCTTATTTGCTTTTGTTATCAAATGATTAGTTATTAACAATGGTTCCTACTATAGGAAAAATTCCACTTCCAGCACCGCTACGTCATATCACCTAATGCGGTAAGTTTATCACTTCTTTGCTAGTATTTGGTCTACATGGGTTGAAACAGATCGTTAAAATGTACATTATATGTTAAAATGGGTTGTTACAGATTGTTGTGGCTGACACCATTTTTAAATAGGTTAGAGTATTTTAAACAAAGTATTTTGAAACTTGCATGTTAGAATGGGTTATAATGGGTTGAAACAGATTGTTATGGCTCGAATCATTTTTAAACAGGTTGAGCATTTTAAAGGTTGTATGTTAGAATGGATTAAAATGGGTTGAAACATATTGTTGTGGTTTGTCGTTAAAATGAGTTCTAATGGGTTTTAATATGGTGATTTGTAGGTTGAAGTATTGCAAAAGTCTTTCGAAGAGATAAAGGAAGCGAGAACACGAGATAAAGAGCTATTTGAGGAAGCTAAAGAAGATAATAGAAAGCAATATGAAGAAAAATTTAAGTCGCATGCATTGACAATGAACAAAGAAATGGTGAAAAAAACGAATGCAAAGATTGCTGAGATGTTTGCACGGTATACCCAACAACCTCTCATCCCCCCTTCATATATAGTAAACAATATGTTGTGTTTGGTATAGCTTTTGATACACTCTATAACTTGTAACATTAAGTTGGATAGAATCCTTTTGACAACGTTTATGATATTTTGGATATCCGGATGATTCCTATTTTCGGTTTGATTTGCGCATCATGGATATTTTGTTTTAAATTTGTGTATTATAGGATAAAATCGGAAGGCCAAAGGGATAAATAATGCTATTCTAAAAAAAACCACGAATGTTTTTGCAATGGATTTGCATCTTCATTGACGAAAACTTTGGTTGTTGCAAAATGTTGCGGTTGTAAAAGTTGCCATTGTAAAATCCGTAGCAAAATAAAACTGTTGCAAAAATATCCATTGCAAAATTGTGGGAAAAGGTCTTGTTGCAAAATTATAGGGAAAAAGGTCTTCGTTGCAAAGAGTTTGTAGTTGCAACGAATTATCTTTTGTTGCAAAACGGTTGCAAAAAATTTTCAGTCGGTTGCAAATTAAATTTTTATAGAGCCTTTTTGCAATAGTCGAATCCGTAGCATTTCCGTTGTAAAGAGCTTTTTGCAACGGATTTGCATCGTATTTCAACGGTTGCATTAGGCCATTTTTGTTGTAGTGACTTAAATAGTTCTTGATGTTCTGGCAGTTCATCCAACCAAGTAGCAACGGATTTGCATCGTATATGAACGGTTGTATTAGACCATTTTTGTTGTAGTGACTTAAATAGTTCTTGATGTTCTGGCTAAGTAGCCCTGGCCGGTTTGGTCTGACATTTGTTGAAACTGTGATTACCGATTTGGTCGATATTTTTTTGTCAATACCAGCCGATTCGGACAGTTTGTGATCAAAAGCATTACAACATATACCTACTTATAGCGTCCGGTGTAATAACGAAGGAGCTTCGCCACTCCTATGTGGCATGCGAAGTGGCGATCGCCACCACACCCCAAACCACCGCCACATTTTCGCCATGGCTTTTTAGCCGGTTTACCAACGCAAGTCACGACAAAAAAAGTGTATATTACCCTTTTTTTTTCTTTTTTGATTTTTAAAATAGATGGGTTGTGTGTGTGAGTGTGTGTATGCGTTTTCTTTGTGTGCGTGTGTTTTTCATTTTTTAGTTTTGTTGTTGCAGGTTGAAGGAAGAAGAAGATGCTTGGTCATTCTTTTTTTTATATAAAAATTGAATTTACAATTTAAGTCCTTTAGGTTTATTTGTTTGTCATCTAAAATTTTGTTTAAAAAAAATAGATAGTTTGATGTGTTTTTTATTTTATAAAAACTAAATTTATAATTTTGTATTTTTATTTTCGTAATGTATTTTTATTTAAATGAAATAAATTTAGTTTGTGTAAAAAATAGAAAAAATAAAATAAATTGGTAAGTGGTGGGACCCAAATGGCAAAAGTAGAGTGTGTTATGAGTGAGGGGGTATTTTGAGTTGTTGTGTTGAAATGAGGTGGCAGTGATGTGGCACGCAGTAGGGCCCAAATGGCATGGCTTTTTTAGCCATGACACCTGATGCTGTTAGTAACAAACCATATCCAGAGGTGATGAAATGCACAATTTTTTTCAAAATTTTAGATTACTTCACTTATTAATAGCCTAATTAAATAGGGACTAGTAAACATAGAGTAGTTTCTCTCAAAAGAGGCACAATTAGGAAATTGTTTTTCACTAAATTTAACGAATCATCCACGACCTACTAAGGTTTCTTCTTCTTCTTCGGCTGCAATTCCTCATCATCCTCCTCGCAATCTGGAACACACAACTCCGCTTTCCCTCCAGCTTCAGTCCTCTCCCCTTCCTCCTTTTCAGTCATCACCTCTTCCTCCGTGTTATCTGGAGCTTCAGCCGACTTCCCTTCCAATTCAGCTTTCATCCGAGCAAACTTCTCTCTAAAGTTACCCAACTTTTGTTTTCTTTTCTCCTTTATTCCCTTTAGATATTCAGCGCGCTCCTTACCAGCTTCCTTTAGTTTTCTAATTGCGTTTCCCAACATTTCAATTTTTTCCTCAAGTTTTGGTTTTTTTTCTTTTAATTTTTTGATTTCCAATTTTAAACTTCCAATATCCCCCTCAAGCTGAAGCGACTGCTTATAAAGCCTATCTGCGGTCTCTATACTTTCCGGCGTAGGCATTGTCATGTTTCGTTTAGGTTTTCTCACACATAGATTTAACAAATTATTATATAGTAATCTAGTTGAAAACCCTAAATCTCTCGTACCCCTAACCGGCCGACGCATGGGTTTTATATGGACTCGTTTGGGCTTTTACAAATAATTTATTATATATATATTATATATATATATATATACTATATTAAAGTTAAAACGCTGCCGTTTTTGACAGCTCCGCTACAGTAACCGGCCCATTGGGCTCTCATTTTGGGCCGGCCCATTTGGCAATTTTTTTTTGTGTAGGCAATGTAAAAAAAACCGCTCGGCATAAAATAGAAAAAAAACTACAAAAATATTGACTTATTCAGATTAAAAAATACTCGCGACATGAGGCACAACACATAAGCCCATATAAAAAAACAAACTATTAAACATGAGACCGAAAAAATAAACCCGCACAAATAAAAAATAAAAAAGGATAAAAATAAAATTTTAACGCAAAAATTAACCCGCACCATTAAACATGAGACCGAAAAAATAAACCCGCACAAAATACAATAAAAAACGCCCTGCAGTAACGCGCGATTCTCATTTAAAGCCTATGTTCAATAAAATTATATTAAAAAAACCCCGTATAGCCAAAAAAAGAAACCTTTAAACATAAGTCCCACACATAAGCCCATATAAAAAAAACAAACTATTAAACATGAGGCCGAAAAAATAAAAGCGCACAAAATAAAAAAATAAAAATAATAATGCCTCGCGTAGAATAAAACGACGTAGTTTTGTTCCACACTCCCAATTTGGGCTAACCCATTTGGATTTTTTTTTGTAGGCAATGTAAAAAAAACCGCTCGACACAAAATAGAAAAAAAAATAACAAAAATATTGACTTATTAAGATAAAAAAATACCCGCGACATGAGGCCCAACACATAAGCCCATATATAAAAAAACAAACTTTTAAACATGAGACCGAAAAAATAAACCTGCACAAATAAAAAATAGAAAAGAATAAAAATAAAATTTTAACGCAAAAATTAACCCGTACTATTAAACATGAGACCGAAAAAATAAACCTGCACAAATAAAAAATAGAAAAGAATAAAAATAAAATTTTAACGCAAAAATTAACCCGTACTATTAAACATGAGACCGAAAAAATAAACTCATCCAGAATACAATAAAAAAACGCCATGTTCCCATAAAATTATATTAAAAAAAAAACTCGTATAGCAAAAAAAAAACCTTTAAACATGAGCCCCACACATAAGCCCATATAAGAAAAAAAAACAAACTATTAAACATGAGGCCGAAAAAATAAAACCACACAAAATAAAAAAAATAAAAAATAATAATGTCTCGCAACTACGCGAAAAAAATTAACGACCCGCAGCAACGCGCTGGTAATCATGCTTGTACATATACTATAGGAGAGTTAAAACGTTGCCGTTTTGGCAGCTCCGCTACAGTACCCGGCCCATTTGACAATTTTTTTTTAATTATTTTTTTAGGAAATGTAAAAAAAACCGCTCGGCATAAAATAGAAAAAAAAAACTACAAAAATATTGACTTATTCAGATAAAAAAATACTCACGAAATGAGACCCAACACATAAGCCCATATAAAAAAAAATTATTAAACATGAGACCGAAAAAATAAACCCGCACAAAATACAATAAAAAAACGCCATGCAGTAACGCGCGATTCTCATTTAAAGTCCATGTTCCCATAAAATTATATTAAAAAAAACCCCGTATAGACAAAAAAAGAAACCTTTAAACATAAGCCCCACACATAAGCCCATATAAAAAAAACAAACTATTAAACATGAGGTCGAAAAAATAAAACCGCACAAAATAAAATAAAAAAATAATAATAATGCCTCACGTAGAATAAAACGACGTAGTTTTGTTCCACACGCTACAGTGCTCGGCCCTTTGGGCTCCCACTTTGGGCCAACCCATTTGGATTTTTTATTTTTTTTTGTAGGCAATGTAAAAAAAACGCTCGGCACAAAATTAAAAAAAAATTACAAAAATATTGACTTATTAAGATAAAAAAATACCCGCGACATGAGACCCAACACATAAGCCCATATATAAAAAAACAAACTATTAAACATGAGACTGAAAAAATAAACCCGCAAAAAAAAAAATAGAAAAGAATAAAAATAAAATTTTAACGCAAAAATTAACCCGCAGTATTAAACATGAGACCGAAAAAATAAACCCACACATAATACAATAAAAAAACGCCATGTTCCCATAAAATTATATTAAAAAAAAAACCCGTATAACCAAAAAAAGAAACCTTTAAACACGAGCCCCACACATAAGCCCATATAAGAAAAAAATCAAACTATTAAACATGAGGACGAAAAAATAAAACCACACAAAATAAAAAAAAATTAAAAATAGTAATGCCTCGCAACTACGCGAAAAAAATTAACGACCCGCAGCAACGCGCGGGTAATCATGCTTGTTATAGTCAAAATCTATAAGCAATTAGAGGTGATTCAGGGAAACGAGAACATGCTTAACATCAATAACATATGATATTATAAATAGTTCTATTAAATATCATTATGTTATTATCTTGGAAATAAAAATTCAGATTACTAGTTGCATCATAGTCAATGTTTGATTATCAGGCTATCAAAGTTCACATCGACCCTATACGGAAAAGCCATTGATTCGGTGATATAAAAGAAATATAGCAAATAAGTATGTTATATGTTGACGAATATATACTAAAAATGGATCAACTTTTGTTAATCAAAATACTTTGTTTTTGAGTTTCTGAAAGAAATAAGAGAAAAAGTAATGGATCACATATTTATTACTAAGTATAACGCTATAAATGAACCGAACGTACAATGAACATTTTATGAACCGTGCGGTCAATAATTCGTTTATAATCATTTATTTATTAATTGAACGAACATGAACAAATTATTTTTTTTGTTTTTATAATTAAATGAACGAACATAAACACAAACCTCATCCGTGCATTTACGTTCTTGAACGTCCGGTTATATGTTCGTTTATGTTAGTTTAATATATTTATATGCTATATTCTTCGTAATATAGACAAACTTAGACAAATAAACACACAAAAAGAAACATTAAAATGTTCTAGATATTGTGAGCTCGTTTTTATACGTTCATTTAAATTCGTTTGTTTATGTTTGTTTAACACCTAAATGAACGAACATATACAAACAATAACAATCTTATTTACTTAACGAACGAACATCAAGAAGAACTTCCGCCCGTTTAAGTATTCGTG
>BQNB010017607.1:4120-69676 GCA_026074375.1 Tanacetum coccineum | reverse complement strand
ACTTCAGGTGCCTATCAAATACTTGGTGGAAAATTGGTTTGTTGGTGTGCAAACAATAGTCAGTGGCTATGTCCTCAGTTGAAGCTGAGTATGTTGCTGCTACTAGGTGTTGTGCAAGTATCCTATGGATGAAAAGTCAACTCAGTGACTATGACATCCATTATAAGATGGTACACCTCTTTTATGACAACACCAGTGCCATTGTAATATCTAACAATCCTGTACTTCACTTAAGAACCAAGCATATTGATATTAGATATCATTTCATCAGGGATCACATCCTTAAAGGAGATATTGTATTACACTTCATCCCCACTAAGAATCAACTAGCTGATATCTTCACTAAACCCTTAGATAAACCTACTTTCACCAGACTAAAAGCAGAATTAGGCATGTTGAATATTGATTAATCAGTCTCCCTGATCAATCGTGTTTAGTATGGTGTATTATCTTTTCTCCCTGAAACCCATATGAATCCTATGACACCGAGGGACACATTGAATGAAGTAACTAAATGCTCCAATTCTTTAGTTACTCAATGTCTTAGGTTGGTGACTGGACACATTAAATAAGAAACAAATATTCCTTATCTAACTGTCATCCAATAGTCATGGGCCCCCACCTCTCAAATATCACTCAATTAACCCCAACATGCATTTAATGCTCACTCCCACAAATATAATCCCTTCCCAAAATGTCTAATCAAAAGATTTTTTGACCGTTATTCATACATCATCACTACAAAAGTGAAACGGCAATACAGTTGCCATGAAAACCGAGATTGTGCAACTAGTGGGTTACTGCATTAAATGCGTTACCAAAAACAATTTTAACTTTTTCCAAAAAAATGAAAATGTTGAATTATCATAACCTTTTTCACACATAACCTATAAATACCCCCACTCTTCAACAAACAAGAACATACACACAAATTTATAAAGCAAACAAACTCTGCTCAAATTCTCTCTCAAAGCAAACGTGTGGGTGTTCTTCAATTTTGGTAATAAAGCTTAATCTTAAACTTCATTTCAATTACTTTCAAAAGGTTGTTTTCTTGGTCAATCGTGTTCAATACAAAGATATCCATCTTCGTTTTGTTCATTTTGATAACATATCACACATTTCACGTCAGCGATCAAGGTTGAAATAAGCTTGTGACCATCTGATGTGTGATATTCTGCCATTAAAATCTTTTCTTTTTCAAACAATTCATATCACAATGGCAAAACAACAAACAATCAAGTATTCTCCTCAATGGACAAACATGACTATGAACAATGTGATTTTTTCAGGGACCAAACATTGTGGTGTGGTAACTTTAATACCTACAAAATATGCTGCTTATCTTGACCCATAATAATTTCTAGGAAACTGTCCTTTATACAATGCTTTTACCAACTGTCCCTCGGTGATCTATCTAAACTTCCTTAGGGACTTTTAGAGCACTTGATGTGCCTGTCGACCCTTTTTCATAACTATTTGAGCCTGAGAAACGCCCACTCAAGGAATTCCTCATCAAGTTTTTAGTTTTAAGTATGCAAAGGCCCTTGACCCTTAAATTTAATACCTTTTGTTCATCAACTGGCCTTAATTATAAAAATGGTAAATATGTTGATCATCTTACACTTGAGGTTGTGAAGAAATAATTAGGCAAGATTGCTATCAACCCGAGTTACCTGGATAAAACCCTAGTCCTGAAAAACTCATTTCTCGTGGGTTGGAGAATTCTATTCACTTTTTTGATTTAGGTTCTCAGCGGGAACTCTTCCTCCACTGAACAAGTGAACTCCATCCAGCAGCTTTTAGCCAACAGTCTCATCACTGGGACTGAGGTTGACGTAGGGGAGATCATTTACAGTGATCTCGTAACCAAGCTACTAAATAAGTCTAGGCTGAAATACGTTTCATACCCTAGATTTATCTCATGTGCTTTACAAGTATTACTGGGTTCTAAATACACTTAGGATAAAAAAAATTGTGTTTCTACCCCCAATCCTAAGTAACTCTAATTTTACAAAGGACCCATCCAAAGTCACTAATATTGAATTGACAGTTTATATGATTGATGTAAACAATCAGAGGGACTCAATGTCTCCATCTCCTTTGGCTACAAAGATAAAGAAAGGGAAGTCTCAGACTGTGACTTCAACCTTACCTAAGTCACAGGGCCTTGAGGCTTCCAGAGCACTCTCTAAGAAGAGAAAAAGGCCTAAGCCTAAAAATCTACCCACTAAGACCAAGGTAACACCACCCAAGCCAACGGAGGGTTTTGAGCAATCCCACTCAGTCTCCTCGGGCACCGTACCTGATACCCAAGATCTAGAGAGAGACATACAACTCGCTAGTACGGGATTGCCTTCCACACTCGACGAGGGCTTCATACATTAAAACTTTTGCCTGAGAGTACTGCTACCCATCCCAAATACTCAGGGGAAACAAACAACCCCTTGACAGAGACATACCTTTCACGATTCATGATGAAGGCACGACTAAAACCACGTCGCGTCCTGAGGGGTCACTTGGGGACAAAGACTTAGGGGGAAACATACAACCCGCTAATATGGAACCAATATACACTTCTGTTGCTGATCCTTCAGGGACTGGTGCTAAGTACCAGGTGGATGAACCCTAATCTACTAGATTGAGGTACCGGTCCCTAACAAAAAATGAAGGCAAGACTTCTTCTGAAGTGGAGTCAGATATTGAACCTTTACAACTCCAGAACTTTGCTTATATTCAAGCCTACCTGCTCTCTAAGGATGAATTAGATAAAGAAAGTGATGAAGAGGAAGTGCTTGCTGTTGGGGATGACATGGATGAGGATATTCAGGCTGCTGAAGAAGTTAGAACTCCCTTACCAAAGCAAGACCAGCCTGAACCCTCTCAAGTTCAAGAATCTGCTTCTAACTTATCTAGTCCTGACCTCAAGAGATTTGACAACACACTTCCTCTCACTGAAAGATAATTAATCAAGTATCTCAGAAAAGTATCCAGAGTTCTCTTTAATAGGATAGCTGAGAAACAATAGGAACACCAAGAAGAAGCAGCAGTCTCCTATGTTAATCTCAAGGCCTCCATTGATGAATACTACAATGAGAACCTTGATCACCGAGATCAGACTGACAAACTTATGGAAGCCCCTATGAGTTCTCTTGATAGAAGCAACACTACTATCAGTGATCTCTACAAAGGCCTAGATGTCATCACTCAGCTTCTCAAGGACATAAATAATGCTGTCAAAGATGACCCTGATGTAAACCAGAAAATAAATGAAGCCACTAAGACCTTCACAAGACTCTCTTCCAACATCACTAAGGTACTTTCCTTAGTAAAGGGCCTTGACTTTTCTGCACTTTTGTCCACTGTGAAAGATCTGCAGGCTCATGCTCTCAAACAAGAGGAAGCGTCCACTGCCTAGACAAAGTCTTCTACCAATATGGCTTGGAATCTTGGATCAAGAATGACTGCCGTTGAAATCTGTCAGACTTCTTAAATGTAAAGTCTCATCTCTTAGGCAAGACACCTTAGAGATAAAATCTATGATGGCAGAGATTTATCAGGCCTTCAAAGGTCAACCTTCTTTAGCTCCCTCAAGCAGTGTCACTCCAACACTTGCTCTCACTCACATTCCAGCAAATGTTGAGGGGGATAATGCTACTAACAATGCCACTAAAGAACCTCCTTCTCACACTAAGGGGGAGACTGGAGACGCAACAATGGCAATTCTAATATCATCAATCCAACCAACTCATGCTCAATCAATCACCCCAATAATCTCTCATCCTGAAAGCTCTCAAGCAACTCCAAGAATTAATAAAGGAAAAGGGATTGCAACTGAGTCTGAAGAGGATCCCTCAAAGAGATTGGTGCCTGTATCAACCATCATTCATCCTGACCCTGATGAACCAGTTAGTGTTGAATTCATGATTAATGGAAAGATTATCTACCTTACTGAATAAGAGATTCAAGTGTACTGGGATAAAGATGAGAAAATAAAGAAAGCTGTCGAGGAAGCAAAACTTCTTGCTATGTATAGGCCTGAAGTAATTAAGGTAGTTCGTGAAGAAGCAAAGAAGCTTGGAATTAATCCAAAAGAGGCAATTTTCACTAAGGCTAGTGAAACATTTAAGAAAGCTTAGGATGTTAACCATGAAGTCCTCAAGAGAGAGCACTCAAAAAAGGTTAAAAGATAGGTAGAGCTCAATAGGAGGAGAGCTGAGGAATACATATGGACCATGAAAAACATAATCAAGCCTAAACCTATTATTAATGTTAGAATCCACCCCAACACCAAGCCCATTGTAGCATCTGTATTCAAGAATAATGATAAAAGAAACTTTGACGTTCACAACCCATTCAAGTTCACAGACTTTGGAATCGTTGAATTAGGTCCAATCATACAAAAGAAAAAGAACTCCATTGTCAAAGACTTGATGACATCCCTGAGCAAAAGGTATGAAAGATTAAAGAAAATTCCTGAGGAACTTTGAATTCAATCTGCTCTTCCTACTCCAGTTCCTGAACAAGCCTCATCCCAAACCTCAGGAAGAAAGAGGAAGCATATGGAACTGGAACTTAAAGTCAAGGTGCCTAGGCTGGAATGTAATAGGAGCCTCCCTGAAGGTGTTCCTTTTGTCAATAATATGGTTATCGAAGAACCTGAATATGGGATCTTCTTCACAGATGTATTTGGTGATTAGGCATTCCAAAGATGGGATGATATCCACACGGTTGGAATGGATTCTCTTGTATCATGCCTGGTGATGGCCTGAAAGGTCAAGACTGAAGATAATGCAAGATTCTCCCTAGAGCTAAGAAAGCTAATTGCTGATCACCCAGACCAAGAAAAGCTAAAATCCAAGAAAGTAAAGCTAGAAGCATTAGGATACCATGTATAATGAAGCACTCCTATGATTATCTTTGTACTGTCTTTTTTAATAGTTGATAGGATCCTGTAATCGAATAAATGAAGTACTTTTTGTTATAAGTATCCCGTAATTGCTTTATAGACTCAGTATGAGAAGAAGTTGTACCTACTCACTCACACTGATAAACACTTAGGCTATATTTATATCCAAATAGGGGGAGATTGTTAGGCCAATTTCATTGCCCACTAATCTTTCACTTAGGATTTGAATACAAAATAACCTAAATGTAAATATCCTTTAACAATACCTAAATCTGTCCTAAACCAAACAGCCCCTTCGGCTTGTTAAACCCATAACCAAACGCACCCTAAGTGTCTGTTTAACAGCCAAACACACTCTATCTCATTTATAACAAAACCAAACACTGCCTAGTCGGCTGAAACCACAAAACCAAGCGCACCCTTAGCTGGTGCAAACCACAAACCAACCCAAACATCCCCCGGCTGTTAATGACAGCCGAACCAACAAACACACCCTAAAACTATGTCACGGCCAAACACACCTTTTTCGGTTGTTTGGCAGCCAACCCAAACACACCCGGCTGTGGTGGCAGCCAACCAACCACACCCGGCTGTGGTGGCAGCCAACCAACCACACCTCCCCCGGCTGTGTTCGCAGCCAAACCCGAAACAAACGTACCCATGTGGTTGTTAAACCCAACCCGAACGCACCCCCGGCTGGTGGTTTATAAAATCGCACGCACCCTAATTTTGCTTAAACAAACCCAACGCACCCTTTGTACTATTTATAACCCGGAACAAATACTCCATTGTGGCTATGACCACACCCAACGCACCCTATAGTGGCGGCAGCCCACCAAACGCATCCTAAACCTGACACCCTCCCCGGCTGTCAACAGCCAACCCTATCGCCCCCTTATGGTGGCGGCTGTCACCGAACAAACAAGCACCCCTTGATGTACCAAGACCCACCCCGACTCCCTCTTCGGTGGCTGTCACCCTGACCCACCCCATGGTGGCGGCTGCCCACCGAACCAAACCACCCTCGTGGTGGTTTTTACCACAAAAACAATCACGCCCTTTGTGGCTGTTTTACTTCCGAAACAAACACCCTTATGTTGTTAACATACAAACCGGACGCACCCTTGTGGTTCTTCTTTAAATCGAACACACCCTTGGTGGTTCGATTGCGATGGTAGCAAGGATGGTGGGGA
Organism: Tanacetum coccineum; assembly: GCA_026074375.1. Taxonomy (NCBI): domain Eukaryota; kingdom Viridiplantae; phylum Streptophyta; class Magnoliopsida; order Asterales; family Asteraceae; genus Tanacetum; species Tanacetum coccineum. The sequence continues at coordinate 63,574 of BQNB010017607.1, read as the reverse complement.
TGGCTGTGGAAGGTGATGATGATGTATAGTGGTGTATGACGATGGTGGTGGCAGCGGGTGGCGGTGGTGGCGAGTGGCGGAGAGTGGGTATGGGGATCGGGTAGATCCGGTCGTGAGGACCACTTTTGGTTTCGATCGGAAAAGCCCGCCGGAAAACTTTTCCGGCGGTGGCGGCCGGAGGTGGTGGCCGGCGGTGGTGGCCGGATATAATGAGAGAGAGAGGATGAAGATGATGAGTGTGTATAAATGAGTAATGAAATGAAATGTAAAAGAAAATTGTATATATATAAAATTAATTGTGACAAGTTTTAATAGTGTAGGGTTTATTTTGTAACTTTTTAATATAGTTTCGATAATCATCGGTTCGGGACTCGTTTGAAAGACTTAACGGACGATTCAACTCTCGAAACTTGCGCCATTGTTTTTCGAATCATTTTTCTGATAAAAATGAGTATTCACTTGATAATATTTCATAAATATTTTATAACATTTAATAAAATATTTGTTATTCATTTTGTGAACCGGTTTCGCCTCGTCCGAAATAAAAATGGATTTAAGCTCGAGCATTCGCGTTATCAACAACGCTTTTAATTAAAATGATGACTAATTTATTTAATATTTTTATTAAATAAATACTGATAACTAAAAACAAATTTAATTATTTTTGTGGGTCCGCGTTGTATGTTGTTCGTTAAATGTTTGCGGTGCTGTTTTAGCCCTTTTCGGCTCGTTTTCAGGTCTCGGGCAAAACTGAAAAGTTGTTCGAAATATCGTTTCACATCAAATTGCTTTAGAGTTCGAGTCGTGAATACGTGATTTAGATGATCGTTCTTATAAGTCAAGTCAAACCCTAAAAGTCAAAGGGTAAAATCGTCATTCGAAATTTCGAAAATTCTCGGATGTTACAGTTTATGTCAAACAACCTCCTGGCTTTGAAAGTAGTGAGTTCCCTTACTATGTCTGCAAGCTTGACAAAGCCCTCTATGGACTGAAACAAGCACCAAAGGCATGGTATGAGACTCCCTCTACTTTCCTTATTCAAAATAAGTTTACTAGGGGAATAATAGATAACACATTGTTTATCTATAAATCAAAAGGAGATGTTCTCCTTCCTGTTCACGTCCTTTCAATTTCACAGTTTATTAGTGTAGAAGGACATATTTTTGGCTCAACATAGTATTAAACTTTGTAAACAGTTTAAGAAATTGATGACAAAGAAATTTGAAATGAGTATGATGGGAGAACTCACTTACTTCCTTGGACTGCAAATCAATCAGGATGACAAAGGAATCTAAATTTGTCAAGAACAATACACCAGGAACTTACTCAAGAAATATGAAATTTCTGATAGTTCCTTAGTGAAAACACCTATGGTTTCTCCAAACAACTTAGGTCCTGATTTAGCTGGAAAACCAGTTAATGAGACCTCATACAGGGGAATGATTGGGTCACTAATGTACTTAACTGCAACAAGTCATGATCTCCAATTCTCTATAATCCTATGTGTAAGATATCAGTCTAATCCAAATGGATCACATCTAACTGCTGTGAAAAGAATCCTCAGGTACCTGAAAGGTACTCCAACCCTTAGTCTGTATTATCCAAAATGTTCAGGCTTTGATCTCAAAGGATATTTAGACTCAGACTATGCTGGTTTTAATATCGATAGAAAAAGCACCTCAAGTGCCTGTCAAATACTTGGTGGAAAATTGGTTTGTTGGAGTGCCAAGTAACAGTAGTCAGTGGCTATGACCTCAGCTGAAGCTGAGTATGTTGTTGCTGCTGGGTGTTGTGCAAGTATCATATGGATGAAAAGTCAACTCAGTGACTATGGCATCCATTATAAAATGGTACCTATCTTTTGTGTCAACACTAGTGCCATTGCAATATCTAACAATCCTGTACTTCACTCAAGAACCAAGCATATTGATATTAGATATCATTTCATCAGGGATCACATCCTTAAAGGAGATATTGAATTACACTTCATCCCCACTGAGAATCAACTAGCTGATATCTTTACTAAACCCTTGGATGAACCTACTTTTACCAGACTAAAAGCAGAATTAGGCATGTTGAATATTGATTAATCAGTCTCCTTGATCAATTGTGTTCAGTATGGTGTATATTCTTTTCTCCCTGAAATCATCTCCCTGAAACCCATATGAATCCCATAACACTGAGGGACACATTAAATGAAGTAACTAAATGCTCTAAGTCTTTAGTTACTCAATGTCCTAGGTTGGTGACTGAACACATTAAATAAGAAACAAATATTCCTTATCTAACTGTCATCCAATAGTCATGGGCCCTCACTTCTTAAATATCACTCAATTAAACCCAACATGCATTTAATGCTCATTCCCACAAACACAATCCCTTCCTAAAATATCTAATCAAAAGAGTTTTTGACCGTTATTCATACGTCATCACTGCAAAAGTGAAACGGCGATACAGTTGCCATGAAAACCAAGATCGTGCAACTAGCGGGTTACTGCATTAAATACGTTACCAAAAACAATTTTAACTTTTTCCAAAAAATGAAAATGTTGAATTATCATAACCTTTTTCACACATCACCTATAAATACCCCCCAGAAAAGAGAAACACACACATAAATTTACAAAGCAAATATACTTTGCCCAATTTCTCTCTCAAAGAAAGTGTGTGGGTGTTCATCTTTTTTGGTAATAACAAGCTTAACTCATCTTTTGTTCATTAAAAACTACTTTTTTCAAATAATTTTGTTTGGTCAATCGTGCTTTTTACAAAGATATCCATCCTTGTATTGTTCCTTTTGATAACATATTACACATTTCCCGCCAGCGATCAACGTTAGACATTAACTTGTGACCATCTGGTGTGTAATATTCTGCCATTAAAACTTTTGTTTTTCAACACATTCATCTAAAAATGACAGAACAACAAACAATCAAGTATTCTCCTCAATGGAACAACATAACTGTGGACAATGTGACTTTTCACACCAATAATGTGGTGGGTAACTTTAACTACCCACCAAATATGCCTGCTTACAAGCCAATAATGAAATTTCTACTAAATTGTCCCTTGAAGAAAGCTTTTACCAACTGTCCCTCAGTGGTCTATCAAAACTTCCTCGGGGAGTTTTAGAGCACTGCTGTTACCTATGACCCTTTTCCATCATCTGATGAGACTGAGCAACGCCCACTCAGGGAATTCCTCATTAAGTTTTTAGTTTTAAATGGGCAAAGACCCTTGACCATTGACTTTAACACATTTTGTTCATCCATTAGCCTTGATTATAATAATGGTAAATACATGGCTCATCCTACACCTGAGGCTGTCAAGAAAGAATTAGGCAAAATTGCCCTCAATCTGAGTTACCTAGACTAAACCCTAGTCCTAAAAAACTCCTTTCTCATAGCTTGGAGAATTCTGTTCACTTTTGTGATTCAGGTTCTCGATGGGAACTACTCTTCCACTGAACAAGTGAACTCAATCCAGCAGCTTTTAGCCTACTGTCTCATAACTGGGACTGAGGTTGACATAGGGGAGATCATTTATAGTGATCTCATAACCAAGCTACTAAATAAGTCTAGGCTAAAATACGTTTCATACCCTAGATTTATCACATGTTCCTTACAAGTGTTACTGGGAATCGATTACACTCAAGATGAAAATTTTGGGTTTTTACCTGGCATCCTGAGTAACTCTAATTTTACAAAGGACCCATCCAAAGTCACTAACATTGAATTGACGGCCCACATGATTGCTGTAAACAATCAGAAGGATTCGGTGTCTCCACTTCCTTTGGCTACAAAGCCAAAGAAAGGGAAATCTTAGACTGTGACTCCAACCTTATCCAAGTCACAGGGCCCTGAGGTTCCAGGAGCACTCTCTAAGAAGAGCAAAAGGCCTAAGTCCAAAAGACCACCCACTGAGACCAAGGTAACACCACCCAAGCCAATGGAGGATTCTAAGCAATCCCACTCAGTCTCTTCAGGCACCGTACCTGATCCCCAAGATCTAGAGAGAGACACACAACTCGCTAGTACAGGATTGCCTTACACACTCGATGAGGGAACTCGTAAATCAAAGCCTTTTCCTGAAAGTACTGCTACTCATCCCAAAGACTCAGGGGGAAACAAACAACCTCTTGACAGGGACATAACTTCCACGACTTCTAATTAAGGCATGGCTAAAACCACGCCGCGTCCTGAGGGGTTACTTGGGGACAAAGACTCAGGGGGAAACATACCACCCGCTGATATGGAACCAATACACCCTCCTGTTGCTAATCTCTTAGGGACTGGTGCTAAGTACCAGGTGGACCAGACCCAGTCCACTAGATTGAGGTACCAGTCACTGCCCGAAAATGAAGGCAAGCCTTCGCATGAAGGGGAGCTGGATACCCAACCTATTGTACTATCTACTTATGCAGATGTGAGAGCTTTTCTCTTATCTGATGATGAAAGTGAGGAGGGTATCTTAGGAGCTGGTGAAGAAATGGATGAAGAACCTCAGGCCGCTGGCATTGCTGAAACGCACCATCAGTCTCCTCCTCCTCAAGCAGACAAGCCTCAGTCATCTCATGCTACATCCACTAAAGCTTTAAATATTGACTCCTCTAGTGATGACATTCTCAGGAAATATGACAACACTCTTCCACTCATTGAACACCAATTGGTTAAGTATCTCAGGAAGATGTCAAAGGCGCTATTTACCGGGATCTTTAAGGAAAACCGGGAAAAGCATGAAGAGGATACGGTTAATGATGCTGATCTCAAAGCATCCATTGATGACTACTATGATGAAAACATTACTCATCAAGATCAGACTGACAAGTTGGTAGAAGTCTCCATGAGTTCTCTTGACAAAAGCAGCAATACTATCAGTGATCTCTACAAAGGCCTCAATATCGTCACTAAGCTTCTCAAAGAAATAAAAAATGCTGTCAAGGACGACTCTGTCATTAACAAGAAAATCACTGAAGCCACTGAGTCATTCACCAAGTTCTCTACAAACATTACTGATCTTTAGTCATCTATGAATATTCTTCAGGCTCATGCTCTCAAACAAGATGAAGAGCTAGCTGTATGGGCCAAATCCTCTACCAACATGGCATGAAATCTTGGCTCTAGACTTTCAGGTCTTGAAACGGCTTAGAACCATATCCAGTCCAGCATGTCCTCTCTTAAGGAAGACACACACTCCATCAAGAATATGATGAATGAGATGTATAAAGTTTTTAAAGGCCAGTCCTCATGCAGTGTCACTCCAACACTTGCTCTCACTCACATTCTAGCAAATGTTGAAAGGGAGAATACAACCAACACTGCCACTGAAGACCCTCCTTCTCACACTGAGGGGGAGACTAAAGAACCAAAAAGGGTGATTCTAATATCAAAAATTCAACCAACTCAAGCTCAACCAATCACTACAATAATCACTCATCCTGAAAGCTCTTAAACAGTTCCAAAACATGATAAAGGAAAAGGGATTGCAACTGAGTCAGATAAGGATCTCTCAAAGAGACTGGTGCATGCATCAACCATTGTTCGTCCTGATCCTGATGCTCTTATTCCTTATACAATAAATGGAGAGGTGTACCATCTCACTACTAAACAACTTCAAAAACAAATAGATAAGAACTAATCAAGAAAGCTGAGTAAGAGGCCAGACTCCTTGCCATATCCAAGCCTAAAGTAATCAAAGTAGTGCAAGAAGTGGCCAGAAAGATTGGACTTGACCCAAGGAAAATTGCAAGTCCCAAAGCAGCTAAGAAGTTTAAAAAGGCTCAGGATGCATAACACCAGGTTCTCAAAAGAGAACACACTGAGAAAGTCAGAAAAGCTCTTAAACTTAGGAAGCACAAGTTTGAAAGCTACATGTGGACCATTAATAACAAATTGATGCCTGAAACTATCACTGACATCAAGATTCATCCAAAGACCAAACTAATGGTCATAACAGTTTATAGAGGTACTGATGGTAGAAACTTTGATGTCCATAGACCTTTTGCCTTTGGTGCATTTGGTATCTCTGAATTGGATGAATTGAGGGAAATCATTCCCAAAAAGAAAAATGCAGTTGTACATGACTTGATGAATTTACTAAGTCAAAGGTATGAAAGGATTAGAATAATCCCTGAGGAACTTAGAATCAAGTCAGCACTTCCTGCTTCTGCTTCTAAACAAGCCTCATCTCAATCCTCAAGAAAGAAGAGGAAACACATGGAACTTGAGCCAGAAATAAAAATCCCTGGATTGGAATGCAATCGAACACTCCCTAAACATGTCCTATTTGTCAACAATATGGTCATCGAAGAGCCTGAGCATGGGATCTTCTTCACTGATGAATTTGGTGACCAAGCATTTCAAAGATGGAGTGACATAGACAAAGTTAGGATGGAAGCCCTCATGTCATATCTTGTAGCTGCCTTTATGGTTAAGTCACCTGAGAATGCAAGGTTCAGCTTGAAACTAAAGAAACTCATTGCTGAACATCCTGATCAAGAGAAGCTCAAGTCAAAGAAAGTCAAGTTGGAAGCCCTTGGATATGAGATGAACTGAGTACTTATGATGTATTTTTTTGTTATCTTTAGTAATAGATAATAGGTTCTTGTAATCGTTTAATGAAGTATCTTTTGGTTGAACTCATTATCCTTAAACGACTTTCTATAAATTAGTGTGAGAAGAAGCTGTATGTACTCACTCACACTAATAAACACTTAGGCTATGTTTATATCCAAAGAAGGGGAGATTGTTAGGCCAATGTTATTGCCTACTAATTCCTCACTTAGGATTTAAATACAAAATAACCTAAGTGTAATTATCCTTTAACAATTTAAGGTCACTAAGTGAATAGTCTCTTAGTGAGTTACCTTCAAGATGCAGCCTGAGTCTACAAGAAAGACTCTAGCATTCAGTAAGGCGGTACTCAGTGAATGAAGCCTGAGCCAAAGATGAAGGTGATATGTTTAGTGAGTTGTGGCAATAGACTCACTGAGCCCCATATGATCTCCAATAACTAGATAACCCTGAAGAAAAGAGACTGAAGAATATGCGGGATAGTTTGAAAGAAAATAAGTCTAAGCTCTTATCTCCTAAAGTCAACTTATCCTGAAGAGGGCGTAATACAAGTTCAGTGTCAGGACTGAACTTAGAAAGAGCATTTGTCCTATACCTAGAATAGAAATTGTAATAGAGACAAAGCTATACAAATGTACTAGCGTATTAGGATTGGGATTAATGCTTACCACCCATGTGGGTGTGAGCCTACCTAGGTAGTATAAATAGAACTCTTGTAATGGAGTAGATGTTAAGTTTGTGCATTCAAAGTCATAACTTTCACAAACACACATCTACTCCTCCAAATCTACTAAGTCTCTGAGCAAGCTTAGATGGTTAGCATAGTAGTTAACTTTGCATAACACTTTAGGTTTATGAAAAGTTATTAGTGAGCTGATCACACACACACACACACATACATTGTCATTCAATCCCCATTGTAGTTCCGTATACAATGGGGGTATAATTCTTAATAAAAAGAGTTAAACGTTGAAAAGTTATTTTTGTGTCTCTTACTTACTAGCTATATTTACGTATAAAAATCTTTTCAAATAACAAACTGTTTTCTTTACTTGCTAGCCATGAGTTAGTTAATGGTAACTTTATAGTTGTTGTTCACTAACTAAGTGGGAACAACACACATCCTACTGATCATTTGTACTTATTTTCAGGAATTCGATTGACGAAGGAACTACGATGACAGAACCAAACAACTATATCTTCGCTACCCGAAAGAACTTCATCTCTAATGATAACGAGGGAAGAATGATCGAGAAATTTTTTTCGAGATACAAGGAGCGTTTTTGGTCAAGATACGTGATAATACTTTCAATGTGACAATTGAAGAAAACACATTTCAACACATTAATAATTTTCTCAAAGTAGTTGGGCCAATCAAAATTAATGGGGTAAGTAAGGATCGATTTAGGCTTAGCATCTTCCCTATCTCACTCACAGGTGCCGCAAGTGAATGGTTTAAAAAAGGATTGTATCGGCTCAGTTACTACTTAGGAAGATTTGGTAGAAAAGTTCGTTCAAAAATTATACCAACATTCTATTGAAAATGAAGAGATGGAAGCGGAGGAAAGTAATGACCCCGAAGATATTGCTGAAATCTTCAAGATAGAAGGTAATTTATTTGACTACGAGACACCCTTGTGTAAAACATTCAACGACCTCAACTACCTCCTCAAAATTAACACGGATCTGTTTACTTTTGATTTCTAAGGAATCAAGACTTACGAGGAGTATGAGTTGAATAACAATATGACAAGGGATCTTGAGGAACCATGGTTGGATAACAGGGTGCCATATCAACTATGTGATCATTTATGTAAACCATATCATTCTAAGAATGGAATGACTAAATGACCCACGTGTAATTTAGATATTGATGGGTTTTGTAAAGGTAGAGAGCTACCTGGGATGGTTTGGGTCAAAATCATGACTTATTTCCAGGATCACAAGTGGTATGATGAATTAGCTGATGGAAAACTAAAAGAAGAAACAGAACTTCTACAAACTAGACTATAATGTGCTAGTAAAGCTACAAGAATGTTGGTGGAAGATAAATTTTCATGAAGTCTCCCTATTCACTCGTTCGGAAAGTTATGGCCAGGGACCATATGCAAACGCTAAAACCGAAAGAGCTTATAACCCTTATCTTGATATTAACCATATTTTTGGTAGGAACTATGGAGCAGACAACACCGATTATACTCAAGACAATCAGGACCATAAGAAGGAGCATTATGATCCATCAACCTTCCGTGTTAGAAGATTCGAGATGATAAAATACGCATTCGATGCTGATGATGAGTATGTTGCCATTAAAGAACACAAGTACTCTGAACATTCAGAAACCAACATTGATACATGTCAAGCTTATCGAGAACTTTTTTGCATTATGGATGAAGAATGGCTCGTGACGAAGGCATGTGACGAATGAAGCAAAGAAAAAAAGTCTAACTTAAAGACTAGCTGAAAGAAAAGTGCTTACCAAGAGACATCCCGTTTGTTTTTAATTGTTTGAATTATAATTTTAATTGATTTATTGAGTCTGTCTTCCCAGACACTCAATACGGCGTATCGAACCTCTATGGATACGCCGTATCGAACCTGTTTGGATGTTATCAGTCTTTAAATTCTGCATTTAAATGTATGCATAACTTTAAAATATTTGTTTTTACAGGATGCAATACGGCGTATCATAGGGTTTCGAATACGGCGTATTGACCTCCTGTACAGTGTGTTTAATTGTTTTCTTGCATTGTAACCATTGTATAACCGAGATAGAAATTGCACTTTTATCTTCTAAAATTTTATGCATGACCTTGCTGTAAGGAAATCAAAGATATGGTATACTCCAAAAAAGACGTGTGTTGAACTCATTCGAGCATTCTGACGCCTCGTCAACAAACTTTTGCTCAAGAACTTAAATTGGAGAATCATCCTGAGCAACATATCAGGGGAGTTCCTCGTTCTAATTCTATTTCCTATTTTCTTTAATTGTTTTATCTATACAATGAGGACGTTGCATAATTTAAGTAGGGGGATGGAGAATTAGAATGCCTACTTGTCTTTTCTTTTACAAATAATATGCTATATGCTTAAATTATGACCAAATTTAAAATTTTTTCTAGCATAACTTTTGTAAAAATTACTAGTTACATGACCTCGCACACTATAACCCCTAATACCAAATTGTGAGAATTAAGCCTATTCCATTTCCAAACATTTATTAAAAATTCCACAAAAATTATGAGTGTGCCGGTGATGTAGTGGACTTTAGAACTTGGCTTGGTATATCAGTCGAGACCACAACGATGAGTACTATGGACTTAGATGGAGTAACATGTTTAACTGATAAATTTCTAGGAATACACCAAAAAGCCTAAATGTTGTAAAATTAACTAACTACATTGGTTAGTTAAAACCCCGTGTAACCCTTTTGCTTACTCTCACTATTAGAGTAAGATCCCCTAGAAAAACCTGTTGAGCCATTCCTGCCTTTTTTCACACCAAATATATATTTCGTTACACCTTTACACATTAGCTTACCCTGTGGATTAAGCCTACTTAATCAAAGTTGCTAGTTGCTTTTGTGTAAAGTTTTGTATTTCCTGTGTCAAAGTGAAATTTTCTATCTCTAGTTAGGTCAGGAAATTGCACAATGCAATGGGAAATATGTAGCTCGTGTATTTTGCTACTTTTGTGATTATGTATTATTTCTAAAGATGAAGTGTTAAAAAAATTATTATCCAGATGAATTATGATTGTGAAGACGGTAAAATTGCACCGAGGTTTGTTTAAAGAAAAAGGAAAAATAGAAAATGCATAAAAAAGGAGGATGATTGATAATCGGTTCGCTAAACTTAAACCGATGAAATACTTAGAAGGATCGATTATTTGTTGATGTGTGGATAAAAATCAATGATGTATAGTTTTGTATAAAGTGGCCAATATCACCACTTTTGTAAAAGTATGTAAATTTGGGATGATTGGGAAGTTGACCGTTATGGGAACGCTAACTTAGGTTGTCTTTGTCATTTCTATGATCGAGGCGTTTGTATATATTTCAAGTCTTTTTCATGGAACGGTCGGGAAAAGTTACTAGCAACTACCTTATTTGTTCAAGCTTAATCTATTTGTTTTGTAACTTTTATTTAATAACAATTTACTTCCCTTTTCTAGCAACTAACCTTAGGTTTTACTCGAATGAGGTTGAGATCGAGTCATGCGTGTCTATTCTGTCATTACGACCATGTATGCATGATTCAGCCACCTTGTTAGTTTATTACTTTTGGTGAAAGTTAGAAGATCCCTACCCTATACCATTCTTCATCCTAACCCTTGGTTAAACTCGAATGAGGATGTGATTGAATTATACATGTCTATTCTGTCATTACGACCGTGTATGTATGATTCAGCTGCCTTGTTGGTGTGGTACTATCGGTAAAAGATTGCTAGAATGATCAACCCTTAACCTTATATTAAAAACCCAATTTACCTTTTGACTTGTTTCTCCTTAGCTCTAGTGGTGGATATGTGTATCCTCGTCAAGCATATGATATGAAACTAATAATGACCGAGCAAATAAGCATACCAATTAAATGTTACACTCTAGATTAGTTGAGTGATCTGAGTGTTTTCATTTCCATATTTCGTGAGGTGCTTGGTCTTGTACAGGTGATTAAACAAAAGAAATGCTTAACAGAAAAATCCTTAACTTCGGTTGGGATACATTTTCAATAAATTTCTAGAGTCTACTAGAGGACAAGTAGGATTTAAGTGGGGGGATATTTGATGACATCAAATAACGTTATATTTATACCATCATTTATCCCGAATAAATTACGCACTTTTATATAAATATTGCAAGAATCGTTACTTAATTGCTTAAAGTTGTAAATTGCAGTAATTACGGAGTGATTTGTGAAGGCATGCTAAAAGGCCCACTTTTTGGAGCTTAAACAATAATATTTGAAGATTTCTTAATTCTGCTCAATACGCCGTATCAAAGAAAGAAGATACGACATATTCGCGCCTGGACTTCACAAGAAAACGCGTATTCTCACTTCCCAATACGGCGTATCCATGTTTCTTCATACGCCATATCCAGCTGGATAACTATTCAGAGATTTGGTGAATATTTATAAGTTGGGAAGTTATATCTGATTGATTATAAACTTAGCGTGCACTCCAAGGAAAACACCCCTATACGCCTATTGACTTCATTCAATATGGCGTATCCAGTCTTTTTCAGACACTATAAATAGAAGACTCAAAAATGAGTTTTTAGTGTGCAAAATCATATTCTCTATACCATACACATAAAAGACGATTTTCTAAAGAAAAGAAGAGCAACCAAAGGTCAATCATCGATCACGATTCCATAGAATACACCGTGTAATTCCTATACTCTTATAATCATTTAATTTTTGGTATCGTGCGGTAAAATGTTTAGTTTACCTTGGTTATTTGATCACGCTTGTATAATTACAATGGTTATGGGCTAATACCCTTGGGTATTAGCCATCTTAATAAAGGTTTAATGATTGGTTTGTTTAAACTAGATTTTTTAATTTATTGTCGAAAGTTTAATTATGTTTATCACATGATACTTATCTATGTGTTTGAATATGTGACTTATCATTTAACTGGGTCTAGTTATGCCTAACAAGTGAACTAGATACTGGGATAGCTCTCCATATCATGTTTTATATTACTGGACCAATAGGATCACAAATAATGTTCTATCTTTGTCTTTAAATTATGAGCTTAGTTGGACCGGCAGGTGACCCGTAATGTTTCAACAAGTATATTCTTAATTAATAGATAAAAACTTGAACAGTGAACTACCAGTAAATAAAATACCATCAAACAATAAGTGGGTAAAGTCTCGATGGGCTAGGGTTTAACAAGATCACCATTGCTTTAATCCCTAGATAGATTATAATTAAAATAAAAGGATGCTTTATGCGGATATGTTAATTGTGACAAGATTCAACGTGTCTAGGTCTTAGGATGATGTCCCGCCTAAGTCTTAAGAATGATATGCCGCTTCGAGATAAGAAATCATTGCACTAAACAAACAAACCAACGTTTAATCGGATTTAATATGGCTAATACAGTTATCTATCATTTGGCTTGTACCGCTCTTTTATCTTCTGATTGTTTTCTTGTATGTTTATTGTGTTTAGAATTGATTATTGTCACCATAAAACCTGTGCCAGTCTCTCAGGCTGAAAACCCCCATTACTATTAGAACTAGGTTTAGCATAGGTTTAACAAGTAATTAGAATTAACTTGATTAGATTAATTAAAATACTAATAGAATATAAGGTTAACAACCTCGCTCTTAGTGTTCGACACCCTACTTACCACGAAACTCCACCCGATCGGGTACACTGCCCGTTAAAGTGTTGTTTTAGGATAAGTCGGCTAAATATAAATTTAAAACTTGGTAATCATTAAATTGACCCTACACGAAAGCACATCAAGTTTTTGGCGCCGCTGCCGGGGAGTGAAAACGTTTAACCTTTAATTTTATTAGTATTTCTAACCATTAGTTTAGAAAAATTTAATCCTGTTTGTATTTAATTTAATTGTGTGATTAATTGTGTGTTTAAATTCCCGCATTATTTAATTGTTTTCTAAGTATTTTGTTCTGATAGATCAACCGATACGCCGTATCCACCAGTTGGATACGACGTATCAACCTTTCTACTCAAAACAACGTATTGATCTCTGCAGTCTAAACAACGTATACGTTCTTTCAAACAATACGGCGTATTCTGTAACATTAATACGGCGTACTGACCTTCAAAAGACCTATACGGCGTATTCAAATTAATTGAATACGGCGTATTGATCATCTGATACAGTAACAGTTATAATTTTTCGTATACAATTTCCTGTTTTATGTGTTCTCTCCCCTGAGGGCACATCCTACTGATTATTTAATCTTGGTTTCAGGAAAGCTAAGACTGGAACTATAACGAAACCTACAAATAACATTCAAAATAATCATGATACGGACAATGCAACATGCGAGCTTAACATGAATACCATGATTAAGATTGGCGACAAAATTATGAAAATACTACAAGACAATGCCTTTAATGGTATAGACGGGGGAGACGTTATAGACCACACTGCGAAAGTACTAGAAATATTAGAATGAATCAAGATTCCTAATGTGGATAAAGATCAACTTCGGTTGCACGTTTTTCTAATTTCGCTTAGTGGACACGCAAGGGAATGGTGGGATAATGAGGTTAAAGGTACGATCACCACCTGGAAAGAATTGGGTGAGACGTTTTTCCAAAAATATTATCTATTATCCCATACTTGCAATAGTAAAATCCCAGACGACCTGGACAACGGGACAAATTATCTTGAATTTTTAGATTGGTTGGGATCCAAATTCAAAAACCATTGGAACATAGACCGAAGCACTAAGAATGGGCTATAGAATTTTTATGTAAATGAATATAATACTGAAAGGTCAATAAGCAACACTGATGAATGTGATGAACCCTACAAGAAGAACCCAAGAAAAACCTGTTCCGACTCATTTTTTAAGCCCTATTTGGACGCACAAGAAGGAAATGTAATCTACATTTTTGAAGAAAGTAATCAGTATTCCCCTCCAATACCAGTTTCGATCGAGTACGGCGTCAATAATCCAGATGAAGTATGCAAATCCAAGGAATTCAAAGTCATACGATACTCAATAGGGATTGACGAAGAATTCATTACCATAGTCCAAGCAAATACGACACATGGGATAAAACCTATGGGTCCATGTCTTGCATCTATCATGACCTTTTCAATAAAAAGTTTCGCGAATGGCTGGTGAAGCGTACCAAGTGACGAATAAGAAAGAAAAGGAAAAAGTCTAACTTAAAGACAAGCTGAAAGAAAAGTGCTTACCGGGAGACAACCCGGTTGTTTTTAATTGTTTGAATTGTAATTTTAATTGTTTTATTGAGTCTGTCTTCCCAGACATTCAATACGGCGTATCAAACCTTTATGGATACGCCGTATCGAACTTGTCTAGACGTTATCAGTCTTTAATTTCAGCATTTAATTTTTGCAAAACTTTAAAACATTTGTTTTTACAAGATGCAATTACGGCGTATCCTTGGGTTTGGGATACGACATATTGACCTCCTGTACAGTGTGTTTAATTGTTTTCATGCACGACCTTGCTGTAAGGAAATCGACGATATGGTATACTCTGAAAAAGACGTGTGTTGAACTCGTGCGAGCATTCTGACGCCTCGTCAACACACTTTTGCTTAAGAACTCAAATTGGAGAATCATCCCGAGCAACATATCAGGGGAGTTCCTCGTTCTAATTCTATTTCCTATTTTCTTTAAATTGTTTTATCTATACAACGAGGACGTTGTATAATCTAAGTGGGGGGATGGAGAATTAGAACGCCTATTTGTCCTTTATTTTACAAATAATTT
The DNA here is from genome assembly GCA_026074375.1 of Tanacetum coccineum. Lineage (NCBI taxonomy): Eukaryota > Viridiplantae > Streptophyta > Magnoliopsida > Asterales > Asteraceae > Tanacetum > Tanacetum coccineum. The sequence continues at coordinate 48,542 of BQNB010017607.1, read as the reverse complement.
GCTATATTCTTCAATTATGCCAAATTTAAAAAATTTCTAGCATAACTTTTGTAAAAATTACTAGTTACATGACCTCGCGCACTATAACCCTTAATACCAAATTGTGAGAATTAAGCTTATTCCGTTTCCAAACGTCTACTAAAAATTCCACAAAAATTATGAGTGTGCCGGTGATGTAGTGGACTTTAGAACTTGGCTTGGTATATCACTCGAGACCACGACGATGAGTACTATGGACTTAGATGGAGAAACATTTTTAAATGGTAAATTTCTAGGAATACACCAAAAAGCCTAAATGTTGTAAAATTAACTAACTACACTGGTTAGTTAAACCCCGTGTAACCTTTTGCTTACTCTCACTATAAGAGTAAGACCCCCTAGAAAAACCTTGTTGAGCCATTCCTGTCTTTTTCACACCATATGTTTATTTCGTTACACCTTTACCCCTTAGCCTACCCTATAGATTAAGCCTACCTAATCAAAGTTTCTAGTTGCTTTTTGTGTAAAGTTTTGTATTTCCTATGTCAAAGTGAAATTTTCTATCTCCGGTTAGGTAGGGAAATTGCACAATGCAATGGGAAATTATGTAGCTCGTGAATTTTGCTACTTTTGTGATTATGTCCAAAGATGAAGTGTTAAAAGAAAAAATATCCAGATGAATTATGATTGTGAAGATGGTGAAATTGTACGGAGATTTATGTTTAAAAAAAATAGAAAATGCATCAAAAAAGAGAAGAATGATTGATAGTCGGTTCGCTAAACTTAAACCAATGAAATACTTGGAAGGATCGATTATTCGTTGATAGGTGGATAAAAATCAATGATGTATAGTTTTGTATAAAGTGGCCGATATCACTACTTTTGTAAAAGTATGTAAGTTTGGGATGATCGGGAAGTTGACCGTTATGGAAATGCCAACTTAGGTTGTCTTTGTCATTCCTGTGATCGAGGCATTTGTATATATTTCGAGTCTTTATCATGGAACGTTCGGGAAAAGTTACTAGCAACTACCTTATTTATTCAAGATTAATCTATTTGTTTTATGAGTTTTATTTAACAATAATTTACTTCCCTTTCCTAGCAATTAACCTTAGGTTTTACTCGAACGAGGTTGAGATCGAGTCATGCATGTCTATTCTGTCGTTACGGCCATGTATGCGTGATTCAACTACCTTGTTGGTTTATTACTTTTGGTGAAAACTAGAAGATCCCATGCCCTATATTATTCTTCATCCTAACCCTTGGTTAAACTCGAATGAGGATGTGATCGAATCATACATGTCTATTCTGTCGTTACGGCCATGTATGTGCGATTCAGCTACCTTGTTGGTGTGGTACTTTCGGTGAAAGATTGCTAGAATAATCAACCCTTAGCCTTATAATAAAAACTCAATTTACCTTTTGACTTGTTTCTCCTTAGCTCTAGTGGTGGGGATGTGTATCCTTGCCAAGCATATGATATGAAACTAACCACGACCGAGCAAATAAGAGTACCAATTAAATGTTACACCATAGATTAGTTGAGTGATCTGAGTGTTTTCATTTCCATACTTCGTGAGGTGCTTGGTCTTGTACAAGTGGTTAAAATGAAAGAAGTTCTTAACGGAAAAATCCTTAACTTCGGTTGGGATACATTTTCAATAAATTTCAAGAGTCTACTTGAGGACAAGTAGGATTCAAGTGGGGGTATCTTTTCTTAGGGTGAAACCTATGGGTATAATTTTCAAAACTGTTGGTCTTAGGTGGATTCCTACAGGAAAGATATTCGAATCTAGTACAACCAAGGTTGACAATGAACCCCTACATGGTTCCAATACAGATATCACTAATATTTATGAATGCATACAAAAACTTGATTCAAGTGCAGGTACATCCATCAATGTTTGGAGGATTAAACTCTTGATTTGATTGCAGGTCTCCTTTTAATCTGAAAAAGAAATAACAGGCGTGCATAAAAGATAAATGTGATATCTGGGCGAGAACAATTTACATGGTATTAGCTTTGATATAGAGATATTACTAGACAAAAGTCCTAGGGAATTCAAAAGTTTATTACTTCTGATATTTTATTTTATTTTAATTTTTGTATAATATAAAAATATAAACCAATTACAAAATATAAAATTTTCAAAAAAAACCAATACAAAGTAGGAAATCAAATACCAAAAAGAATCTTCTCGACATGTCTCTTGGAATCGATAACATTTACGTACCTAGAAATGACGGTTAATATTGTCACGGGTATGTAAATGAAATTTGAGCAAGTGTTCAAAAGTTTCAAAACATGTCATTTCTAATTTTTATTATGGCTTATGTGTAAATCAGTACATAACCCGAACTTTAAATAAAGGAATGTTTATCTATAAAGGTAGCTTATCCTAACAACGAGAAAATCAATTTTCTCGGTCTTGAGCAGTTCTTACAAGACATTAAAAGTTTTGAGCTCAAGAAAAGGAAAGTGTACGTTTTAGTGTGCTTATCCTTAAAGTTAGAAGAGAAGTCTTCTAACATATGGTTTTTCAAAAAGTTGAACACAATTTTTTAAGAATTCTTTAATAACAAGTTTTCACAAAAAGTGATCTAACATTTGGTATCTTTCAAAATTCTGTGTACAACACTCCATCCCTCACAAAGTTTTCCAAGACAATTCTTCTACAATTTGTATCATTTTTTGAGGGGTAATTTTTTGAAAACTAAAGTTTTAATGTTTTTGAATGTTATTCTTAAATTTTTTTCGGTATTCAAAACATTATAAAAAGTCTCTTAATAACCAATTAGTAATAATAAAGACAAGTTACATTAGAATAATTGTTATAAGATAATTTAGTGTTTGATCACAATTTTTCAAGATTTATTCAATTACAATTCATAATCTTTCAAAATTGTGTGTTAACACTGTCTCTGCCTCAATTTTATATTCATTTTACATACTGGTATCATTTTCTTTAGTGTCAAACATGTGTAAAGTTAAGGAATGTGAGCTAGTAGAAAAGACACGTTTCACATAATTCATCTAAAACATTTTCTACCCACAGGATTTTCATGCACAAATTTGAATCACCTGGTATTCAAAGATCTAACTGCATTTAGCATTTTAAAATAAGGGGTCGAAATGTATTTAATGGATTCTTGCATTATGTAAGTGATTAAACGACTCAAAGGTTCTTTATACGTTTGAACAAAAAAGGTTTAATGGTTACGATTTTATACCCAACAACATCTTAATTCATGACGATTCTGAAGTCATAAGATGGTTAGGTTAGGTATTAGTCTTATGATCTAACCAGAACCGGAGGGATCTACCCAAGGACACTCCATAGTTAGAAAATAGCAAAAACAGTCCTACGGTATGAGTAGAAGATGAATGAGTATAAGGGATAAAGTCGAAGTAAGACATGAGTTAACACTAAACAATTCACAACAAGGTGTTTAGTAATGACCGTCTTGGATTAAGCATTGAAGGGTTTGAAAAATGAAAAAGAAATGTTTGGATAAAGGGTGAAAACAAAGCAGCCCTCCACACACTTTAGGCATAAACCGGGTCAACACACAATCTATCAGATTCACAAAGATGAATTCTAGTATTGAAGACAAGACATCAAGGACCCAGTGAAGCATTGCACAACCCTTCCTAGCCATTTAAGTTTCTCTCAACAGATACTTCTCATTTATCATGGAGATACACACGACTTCTATTGACTTTCTCACTCCGAGTTAGTTGATATTGAATAGGTACGTCAAGCTCCAGCCTATGATTACTAAAACCAAAACGCTCTATAGTATTCTAGAAGCCAAGTGATAATATATAAATCTCGTTAGGACACATTTCATGACAAACACTTGTTGAAACACCATTAAGTTCACAAGCTGTTAACAAGAGTCCTACGCATTATCCTTGTGATTATGCCCAAACATCCGAGTGATACTCTTCAGTATTCACGGTGACGGTGGAAATCCTTCCAGAGCTAACATCAAATAAGCTCTGGGGTAGGTGACTTACGAGATTCTACGTGAATCAAACTTGTAATAACTAGATATCGATTTAGTCCAGTAAATGAATTGACGACTTAATCAGAAAGATAGCAACTATCTTATTCACTCATATCGTGTTGTCTGCTTTGAGACGTTTGGTATTGTGAACAAGCGTGTACAGTGAGTCGAATGCATAAGGTTAGAGATCTAACACCTTGAGCTGGAAACCCTGTCAAGGAGGTTCTTACAAATTGAACCTACCTGATCACTTGTACAGTATTTATACTGTTAAACAGTCCTCATGGAACCAAATGTTAACGCAGCCATACTCAAACAAATGACAAAATGGGTGGGGGGGCCCCCCCCCAATATTCATCCTCTCTGTTGTTTATCCACTATCATTTAAATGCAGGGTACAACAATGACGGTGTTGATCCTCATTCTAGCAAAGTTCGATTCATTACTACATGTTCATACTCAAACCACAAAGACATACTATAAGCATCAAGATTCAAGAATCAAGAAAGCTCAAGAATTAAAGACAAAGACTTCCACAAACTCTAATATTCAAGATCTTCCTTAAAGATATCAAGATTATCAAGACAAGATTATCAAAAGAGATTGTTAGCAAGCTTTTAAGATGATGCATAGTATGATCATGTTGGTCAAGACACGAGATCGCATGATGGCTAAGACGATAAAGACAAACAAGGATAAAGATCTTGGATTTAAAGACAAAGTCAAAAGACAATGACAAAGGCTCAAGATCAAAGATCTTAAAGCATGAAAGGAACAAGCCTACACCAAAGATAAAGACCAAGACAAAGACTCAAGAACTCAATGAAAAAGCAATCTCAACAAGTCCAAGGAAGCATGATTCAAAGACATTACATTAGGGGAGATTGTTAGCCTCAAAATGTCAAGTCTAACATGGAAGCTCAGAATCTATCATAAACCAAGCTTCAGGGGAGATTGTTAGCCTTAAAATATTAAGTCAAAAATGGAAGCTTGGTCTCTGGATCATGGAAGCTCGGTCTTTATTCACAATACGTTGTAATAGACTAGAAAAGGTGTCAGACTCATTTATTTAATCTAATATTGTATGTGTTGTGGGCTTAAGTATAACACCCTGTGTTTTTAAGTCATTGACGACGTCGATAAATCTACAATTTATTTTTAGCGTTGTACGCGTTTGCTTGTAATTTCATGAATTAAGCTAAATCGCGTAAGCTAAAAATTAGCGTTCAATGTAAAGGGGCATCAATCAATTAAATGTTTACATCAAGCAAGGGTTATATAATTATTTTGAGAATAATTATTAACTTTGTTCATTTTATTTTTATTGGATACGTAAAGTGTATACGTTTCGCGATAAATTGCGTTTAGGCACTCCCGGAACCACCAAAACTTTTCTACGCTTCAACAAATACCCACTTTTATACCCAATACATAAAAGTTACAAAAATATCTCACTTGTTATACTCTTGGGCCGAAATTTCTTGCTTGTTTACAAAGAAATATCAAGAAAATCCACTTTGGTCAAATGTACATCCATACCTTCTCATTTAAAACCACACCATGCCTTCTATTATATACTAGCCCATGCCTGTCTATTTTGACCAATGACTTGACCAAGACCATCCCTAGGACCATACCTTGTCTCCTTGACTAAAGACTTGTACCATATATGCATGTATCTTCTAGTAAGAGAAGTTATACATGCTTAAACTTGGCACAAATCAAACAAATACTCCCTTTTGCTCACATATAAGCTACGGCACAGCAACCCCTTTTGCCAATCCATAGCATTTTTTTTCTACACACCTCATACACTATATTACACATGCATCCTAAGATGTTTTACGGTGTTTTCCAACCATTGAATCACCATTTTCAAGTAATAATCAAGAAAAGAGAAGTAGGTTGTTATTAAGAAAACAAGGGTTTTTTAAGTGCAGTTTGGATTCAGGGCCTAATCAAGGGTTTTTTAGCATTTGTTTATCCTTCATCTCCACATATCCTAGGTCTACTTGAACTCTTTATTTCTTACAATTTCATTAATAATGCATAATGTTAATTCTTTATAGTTTAAAGCACCATTGGACATGTTTTAACTTGTATTAAACTTGAATTTTCTTGTAAATATGTTTTTATGAACTTTATACACATTTTTATGGTTTAGTAATTGAAGTTAAAAATGGATACCTACGTATTTTTACAATCTTAATTAGCTTAAAAGTCTTAAAGTGTTAAAAACATAAAAAAACTAGGTCAAAAATTGGATCTTATGGAATGTTAGTGAACATTCTGTCCCACAGTGTCTTAAAATATTTACTTATTTTATATTTTTATAAGGTAATACATTTCACGGACTATTCGAAAAAAAAGTAGAAAACTTGTTAAATGATTAAAACGATAAAGTTACGTTTTAAAAACGAGTTATACGTTAATTAAAACGGAGGTTATAAAATGACTTTCTAAACTTATATCAAAAAGCTAGTTTGAATATTTTTAAACAATTAATATCATATTTTTAGGATGCCAAAAATGATAAGAACACAGTTTAATTTTTCAATTAATAACGAACAGTTATGAATTTCGCGAGTTTTACGACAATTTATACTTTTATAAAACTATTTTTATAAAAGTTACTATTCATAACAGAAAGTTATATTTTTGTAAACCTCATAAAATTATAGAACTTTCAAAAATGAGAACGTCCTCGAAAGAATCGTTAAAAACGGAGCTATAACGAATAAAAAATACGGTACATTACGGGTTTTACGACAACGAATACGATTTAAATAAAACTCACGGTCTGATTGGGAACAGTAAAAAGTTACTGTTCATCCAGAAGAGGGTCAAAATACGAAAATGTTCAATTATTTGATAAAACTCGTTCCAAATACGAAAGGATGGGCATAAAGAAACGTTAAAATCGGGCTTAATAACGCAAAAGTTATGCTAGTTTTACTAAAACGATAATTATAAAGTTTTTACTTATTAATCATATTTTTACCAAAACCATTGTTGGTGATTGAAATATATAGAATTATTATGTGGTTATCAAGTCCTATATTACTAGGGAGTTTCCTATAGGCTTTCGGATGGGTTTGCGTGATGTTTTGGATTTACGATTTAAAGTTTGTCCTACTCCTCGAACGTCATGTCATGACCTTCTTAGATTATGATAGCTCGAACGTTGTACGATTTGTACACAACTATAAGATTATTATTCAAGTATCGGTACTTATTCGACCTATGATAATTTTAGGGTTGCATACGATCTTTTACGTGACGCTTTATTTTGCGATGATTTGGATTATCTGAACTCAAGGTGAGTTCTTAGCCCCACATTTTGTACGATTTCAATGATTTATATAATTATGATGGTGGAAAGGAAACATGCTTTGTTTTATAAATTGGACGTCAAGTATTGATTACATGTTGCTAAGTAGCGATAACCAAGTTAAGCCATTATCTATGACTGTCAATTGCATAGATGTAGTTGGGAATTACATATGTAAGCGGAATATTATTTATAAGATCTATTGGGGAAACGACTCCCCGTTTCGGGTGATAGTATCACCGAGAACGAACGTCTATAGCATGTTGAATTTGGGAGTGTTTTCGGTGGTTTGAACATCTACTTCGGGCAGGTAAATTGCACTATATAGTTTTATTGCATAGAAAGGAAAGATGTCGAGCTTCAGTGTCATGATTAGTGTAATGTAATTAGTTTGTGATGTGTTGCATGTGTTGCATTTTCACTGAGATACGTCTTTGCGGTTTCTGGCATATTGATTTTCAAACCTATGAATTCACCAACATTATTGTTGACGTTTTAAGCACTGTTTTCAGGAGGTCAATAGGCATGGGATGCCAGGGATGCATTGGGTTACATTTTGGATTGCACGCTTAAGGATTTAGGTGCTATCATATTTTGGTAAATGTATTGTCAACTTTTGTAATGTTCAACAATGAACAAGTTAAGCTTTATGCTTTGTATTAAGTCTTTCAATTTAATCCAATGTATCATTTTAAATGACTTTTTTTGTGTCGTTCTTATATATCTTGTGCCATTGATCTTGAAGTAACACGCCCCGGACCCTTATTCCGCTGCGACCCAATTTGGGGGTGTTACATTAAGCCTAAGTAAAACCTGAGCCCGGCCCAAGGTAGAAAACCCTAGGCGTCAAAAAATGCCTAAGGGACTATAAATACCCCTTCTCCACAATAAAGAAGGGTTGGTTGTTCATTTTGGTTGTAAGAAATATATTGTTCAATCCACCATCTCTTTCTTTCTAAAACCTTCCATCTCTTTTCTTCTTTATGAATTTGTTGTTTGTTTTATGAGTGAAATGATATATTGGTTCCTACAAAAGTCAACTCAGTGATCTATGACATTCATTACAAGATGGTACCCATCTTTTGTGACAATGCCAGTGCCATTGCCATATCCAACAATCCAGTACTTCACTTAAGAACCAAGAATATTGATATAAGATATCATTTCATCAGGGATCACATTCTTAAAGGAGATATTGAATTACACTTCATCCTCACTGAATATTAGATAGCTGATATCTTTACCAAACCCTTGGATGAACCTACTTTCACCATACTAAAAACAGAATTAGGCATGTTGGATATTGATTGATTAGTCTCCCTGATCAAACTTGTTTAGTGTGGTGTATATTCTTTTCTCCCTAAGACTATCTCCCTGAAAAAAATACGAATCCCATGACACTGAGGGACACATTAAATGAAGTAAATAAATGCTCCAAGTGTTTAGTTACTTAATGTCCTAGGTTGGTGACTGAACACGTCAAATAAGGAATAAATATCCCTTATCTAATTGTCATCCAACAGTCATGGGCCCCCACTTCTCCAAATATCACTCAAATAACCCACTCTGCATTTAATGTTCACTCTTACAAACATGATCCCTTCCCAAAATGTCTAATCAAACTACATTTAACCGTTATTCAAACGTCATGCCTGCAAAAGTGTAGGACAATGAAATGGCACAGCATTAGCCGTAAAAATAGGATCATGGAAATAATGGGTAACAGCATTAAATGAATTACCAAACCATTTTTAACTTTTTCTTAAACTGAAAAACTTTAAAATTATTTAAACATTTCACACTCGCCTATAAATACCCCTTCAAAGAATAGAACACACACACAAAACAAAAAAGCAAACAAACTCTTAATTTTTCTCTCAAAGCAAAAGAAGTGTGTGTTCTTCATTTTCTGGTAAAAGGCTTTTACTTTCATAATATTTGTTCATTACAAACTCGTTTTTATCAAATCATTTGTTTGGTCAAGTTGTGTTCAAAACCAAGATATCCATCTATGTATTGAACCCCTTGATAACATATCACGCATTTTACGGTAGCGATCAACGTTGAAATCAACTTGTGACCATCTGGTGTGTGATATTCTGCCATTAAAACCTTTTGTTTTCAAAAATACATCAACAATGGCAGAAGAACAAGCACTTGTGTATGCTCTTCTGTAAGGAAACATGACTGTGGATAATGTGACCTTTCAAACAAACAATGTAAATGGAAACTTTAACTATCCACCAAATGTGACTACTTACAAACCCATAATAAATTTTTTGCTAAATTGCCCCTTGAATAAAGCTTTCACCAACTGTTCCTCGGTGCTCTATCAGAACTATCTCAGGGAGTTCTAGAGCACTGTTGTTGCCTATGACCCTTCTCCATCAATTGATGAGACTGAGCAATGCCCACTCAGGATATTCATCATCAAATTTTCAGTCTTAAATGGGCAAAGACCTATGACCCTTAATTTTAACACCTTATGTACATCAACTGGCCCTGATTAAAAAAATGGTAAATATGTTGCTTTTCCTGCACCTGAAGTTGTTAAGAAAGAATTGAGTAAGATTGCCATCAATGCAAGTTACCTGGATAAAACCCCAGTCTAGAAGAACTCCTTTCCTATGGCTTGGAGAATTCTGTTCACTTTATGATTCAGATTCTCGGCGGGAACTACTCCTCCACTAAGCAAGTAAATTAAATTCAGCAGCTCATAGCCTACTATCTCATCACTAGGACTGAGGTTGACATAGGAGAGAGCATTTATAGTGATCTTGTAACCAAGCTATTGAATAAGTCTAGGTAGTAATACGTTTATTACCCTAGCTTTATCTCATGTGCTTTACAAGTGTTACTGGGTTGTGACTACACTCAAGATGTAAAATTTAGGTTTCTACCTGGTATCCTAAGTAACTCCAATTTTACAAAAAACCCATCCAAAGTCCCTAACATTAAGCTTAACAATCAAATCATCACACTGTTTCTTAAGAGTTTCATAGTTTTTCAGACAAGTTTTAGAGCAAGTTTTATAAATGTATACCCTAGAGTCTGAAAACGCCATTAGAGCCATGTTTGTCTGAACCTGTTCTTCTGCCATATTACTCTAGTCAAAAGCTACACCATCTAAAGCCAACATTGCCTTTGAATATGTGTCTTCATTGTTTCCATGCTTCCTAGTGTTGTCTTGATATCTGAACTGACCCTCTTTGTTCCTTGGTGCTCTATACTCCCTGGTAAAGTGTCCCATCTTGTGACAGTTGAAACACTCTACCTTGGATTTATCATACCCAGCATTATCATTAGCATTAATGAAAATTTTCTTGCTTGTCCTCTAAAAGTACCTCTTTGCCCTCATACATAGGAGAGAGAGTTGCCACTTCAAATCCATTACTTCCAGGTCATCTTCATGAATCTGCTCTAAGTCCTGCTGTAGGAGATTAAAAACATTAGGATTCTTAACCATGAAAGCATACACAGCATTATCACTGAAGCTGGCAGTACTAACTTGAGGACTAGCAGTGTTAACATTAGGGCTAACAGTACTAACTTCATATGCAGGTTTAGCAGTATTAACATCATTAGTACTGCTAGTGCTTGGAGCAGTCATAAAGGCCAAGTTTTGAGCACCACTACTTGCACCAACAAATTTCTTTACACTTTGTTCAACAATTTTGAAGTAATTGTACAAATCATCAATGCTCATTGTTTCAATTTCAGCCTTATTCATCCAGACTACAACATGAGTATTCCACTCAGGAGGCAAAGTTGTCAAAAATTTTGAATTTAAGCCATCTTGAGTGTTGACTACATCCAAAATTGCAAGCCTATTAACAATCTTCTGGAGCCTGTTAAAGATAGAGTGATGCACTAAAATTTCATATTGTTGCTTCAAAAGTGTCTTCTATGTTTTGTTAGTGGCTTCATTACTTCCGAATTATATTTCGATAGCAGTAAACATTGGTTTAGCATCAGTGTACTGACTGAAAGTAAGTTGATGTTCATTGGGAAGAGCCATGAGTAGCAAACTTCTAGCCTTTACATCAATCTTCTTGTAGGTATTTTCTTCAACAGTTACATGTACTAACATCTTTGTAACTGAAATACCATTCTCTTGTGTTGTTTGTGGTACAGATACCCATGAGTTAACATTCTCTATGACCTCCCATAGAGCATAGTTTTGTACCGGGAAGTACTGCTTGATTCTTATCACCCACATCTCATACTCACCTAGTTTGAGTATGGGTAGCTTAGCAGCAATATTACTATGTGCAAATTCAAATTCCATGACTTCTAGATCAAAGTTTCTCAAAGCAAAAGCTCTGATACCACTTGTTAATCCCAATCCTTGAGCGATTCCTTAGCTTGTCTAAGGTTAAATTACTTTGGATAAATCCAAAATAACTTGTTGTAGAAACTTTGTATATATACTAAAGTGTATGCAGAATCTACTCTTTAATATCTAGAAGTATTATGAATAAAACAGTAATTATGAATGAACAAAGATATAACCAAACACTCCAATATTATTAGATCAATAACTGGCGATTTCCGACAAGTCTTTCCTAATTTTTAGAGCAAGAAGCGGAACTACAAGAAAGCTTTCTTTATCTTTATGGATAACCAATTCATTTTCAAATATAGTTGGGAGACTTTACCCAAGAAATGGGTCAAAAAAATGGAAAGATCGGAACATGGGAATAGCTCTGATACCAATACGGACTGCCCATTTCAATTGTTGAGCTGGTTGTTGCAACATGGGTACGTAGGATTCCGAGAAGAAAGAGGCGGGCGCATCGAAGTTAGAGAAAGGGCTCTCATAGACCCCTTCATCATACGAGTACTCTTCACTAGTACTAGGGTTTACAACCTTGAAGCTTTTTAATCGACTTCACAACTATGAAAACTTGTATATCAACTAATGCCCTTAGAGCCTCCTTTTATAGACCAAGGAGTCCTACAAGGCTTACAATACTTTCCTAAGATATCATGATCTTTTCTAAAAGAAAACATAATCTCTTAAACAAATACATTATACATATCTTTTACAAAAATAACTCAATACTTATCTTCGTAAGTATTCTTGTTCTCCAGACAATCCTTATCTCTTTACTCGTCTTTATCCTTCTGACAGTAGTAATTCTTCTAGCAGTTGTAATCCAGCAGCATAAACTTTTGTACCAGCAGTACTGATAAACATAAGCAGTAGTAACATTAGTACTAGCAGTACTAATATATACTAACAGTAGTAACTGTGTACTAGCAGTCTTAACATTACTACTAGCAGCACTAACTACTTAGCATATATTTCAGTCTTCAACTCTGAGCAGTCTTAACTTCAACAAGCAGCAGTAACTTAATACTAACAGTACTAACTTATACTAACAGTAGTAACTAGCAGTAGTAACTTTATACTACCAGTACTAACTACTTAGCATAATTTTCATTAGTATCACCAACAGTACTAAGTTATGCTTGACAGAATGTTTGGTTTTGTTTATATCTCGATTGCTTGTTTATGTTTATTAATTTATACTTGTTTATGTGCTATGTGACCTATCATTCAACGGGATCTAGTGATACGAGCCAAGTAATCTCGATGCCGGGATAGCTATCATATAGTTGATTTATACACTAAGAATCATAGGATCACAAAAATTATCCAGCTAAATCCGTCTAGATACGCTTATTGGCTTAACTAATATCATCTTGCCTTTAGTTTAGTGAACAATTTGACTAGCGGTGAACCAAGATAATATCAAACAATAGCGTTCGATTCCATCGGATAGTTGGACAACTGACTACTAGTGTATAAATCGTCGTTAAGCAGTAACTGGGTAAAGTCTCTATGAGTTAGGGTTTAACAAGATCATAATTGCTTTAATCTATAAGATTGATTATAATCAGCAAATAAGGATGCTTTATGCAGACGCTTTAATTGTGACAGAATTGATTTGTCTAGGTCTTAGGATGAAGTCCCGCCTAAGTCTAAGAATGATATACCACCTCGAGATAAGTAATCATTGCACTGAATAAACAAACCAACTTCTAATTGGATTAATGATGGCTAGTACAGTTTTCTATCATAAGGCTTGACCGCTATTTTATCTTTTGTTAATTTGCTTGCGTAGGTTAAAGTGTCATGAATTAATTGTAGTCACCACCAAACGTGTGCCAGTCTCTCAGACTGAAAACCCCATTTACCTGTTAGAATTAGGATTAGAACTAACATAGGATTAGCATAGGTTTGATTTAGATTAAAATTAAATTAGATTAGTAAACCAAAATATTAAAAAATTAAGAGATTTAACCTCGCTTCAAGTGTTTGACACCCTACTTACCACGAATCTACCATTGACCGGGTACACTACCCGTTAAAGTGTTGTTTTTGGTTAAGTCGGCAAAATATAAATTTAAAACTTGAATCATAAAAATATACACCACACAACGACACAATCAAGTTTTTGGCGCCGTTGCCGGGGAGTGAAAATTAATCTTGATTTTTATTTTATATTTTGGTTTTTAGATTAGATCTAACCCTTAGGATTAGTTTAGATTAGTATATATTCTTGTATATTATGTATATTATGTATATTTTGTATATTTGTTAGTTTAATTGTTTGCTTGTATATTTGTGTGTTTAATTTAATTATTTTCCTAATATACTGTTCTGGTCAATAACCCGATACGGCGTATCCACTTCCATTAGATACGGCGTATCCAACTTTCTGTCTAATACAGCGTATTCATTCAACTAATCAATATGGTGTATTCACTTGTATTGAATACGGCGTATCGCTCATCTGATAAAGTTCTTCTCCACTCTCTAACTTAAAGCTCAAACTTTTTTAACACCTTTTTCCCGTCGGTTCTACTGATGATTTTCTGGATATTTTTCAGTTACAACTTAAAGTTTTCTTGCATGATAGGATTTGAATTTACACACGCTAACTTTTTCCTATTATTGTATGTCAATGTGATGTTCAAAAAGTTTCATAATTCTAGAATGAAAGAGAAATTAGAGTACAAGGGAAACAATGTAGTAGGAGCCTTAATGAACGTACCTATCTTTGTTAGAACCTGTTCTGTTGTGACAGATTTTGCAGTTTTAGAAAATATAGATACTTATCGTGATGAAGGAATGGGCGATGTTATTTTTGGCGAACCATTTTTAAGAGAAGTTAGAATTAAAGCAAAAAGGTTCAAAGGGATGATTACCATTTACAATGGTAATGAAGAAGTAACTTACTAAATGGTGCGATCACATCCGAGATTTAAATATTACACTAATAAGCAATGCAACAAAATCCCACCATTATTGAAGGTAAGTAAAGAAGATAAGATAAATGGAATCTCGCATCCATTCCAAAAGCTTAAGGGGTTCTACAAAGGAGTATTGAATTTAGGACCCGATTACATTCGAGAAGCAAAAATGGAAGAATGGCTCACACGCAAGCACATTAGTGTGCATGAGATGGAATGAAGTGAGAAGCTGAAGAAAAGTCTAACTTAAAGACTTCACTGTAAACAAAAGTGCTTCCTGGGAGACAACCCAGAATGTATTTTCATTTTTTATCGAGTCTGTCTTCCCAGATTGTCTATACGGCATATCCAAACCCCATGGATATGGCGTATTGACTATCTGGACGTTAACTAGTCTTTATTTTCAGCAGAGTCTATACGACGTATTCATTAAATGAATACAACGTATACAGGTATCAATACGACGTATCCTGAGGAATGGATACGGCATATCGACTTCCTGTACAGTTTTAGGTTTATATTTCGAGTCTAACCAAATGAATACACGGAGATAGAATTGCATTTGTTTTTTGATAATTTACAGAGGACCTCGTGAAGGGAAATCAACAAATATTGGTGGAGAATTTATAAACCTGGAGATCTTGAAGTGTTGGAGTCTTGAAACATCAAGGCAGCTGTTCAACACACAATCTTGCTCAAATAAACTCAACATGGAGAATCTACCGAGCAATAATCAGGGGAGTTTCTCATTCTAATTCTTTTTAATTCTCGTATTTAATGTTTTATATATACAACGAGGACGTTGTATAATTCAAGTGTGGGGATGGAATTAGAATGTTTACTTGTCCTAATCTTCACACTAAAATGCTTAAATTATGCTCAAATTTAAAAAAATTTCAAGCAAACTTTTGTGAAATTACTTGATACATAACCCGCACACAATAACCCTTGTTAGATATTGTGAGGATTTAACCTTATCTGTTTCCAAATGTTTACCAAAAATTCCACAAAAATATAAGTGTGCCGGTGATGTAGTAGACTTTAGAACTTGGCATGGTATATCTATTCGAGACCGCAATAATGAGTATTATGGATTTAGATGGAGTAACTTGTTTAAACTGGTAAATTTTAGGATTATGCCTAAATCGCCTTTACATGTTGCTTATTAACTAACTACAATGGTTAGTTAACCCCTATATAAACCATTTGTTTACTCTTATTTTAAGAGTAAGATACCCCTAGAACAACCCGTAGAGCCAATCGTTTAGGAACTACACCAATTATTTGTTTCGTTACACCTTTACACCTTAGCCTACCTTGTTAGATTAATTTTATTTTACAATTTCTAGTTGCTTAAAGTGTAAAGTTTGTATTTCTTGAGTCTTGTGTCTATTTTGGTACGGTTGGAAGAAATTTGCACATTGCTCAAATGGGAATGTATATTATAGTGAAAACTCATGTATTTTTACTACCATCACAATTAATGGTACGTCCGAAGAATGAAGAATTACCAAAGGAATTATCCGGAATTATTATGATCGTAAAGATGGTGAAACTACACCGAGTCTCGTAGTATAGTGTTAGAATTTTTTTTTTAAAAGTTAGAAAAATCGTAACAAAAAGAGAAGGAAAGTTTAAAGATAATCGTTTCGCAACTACCGAAGGAATTACACGAAGGATCGATTATTCGTTGATACAAATCGACGATGTAGAGTATTGTATAAAGTGGAAGATATCGCCACTTGCCTTGTAAAGTATGTAAAGTATGGGATGTTTGGGAAGTTGACCGTTACGGGAACGCCAACTTAGGTTGTTGTTTTTTATCTATGATCAAGACGTTGTAAATAGTTGTGTCTTTATCATGGTAACGGTCGGGAAAAAGTGTCTAGCAACTTGTATTTTAGACTTAATCTATTTGTTTCGTAATTTTTATTTAACAACAATTTAATTCCCTTTCCTAATCATTAACCATGGGTTTTACGCGAATGAGGATGTGATCGAGCGTGCATGTCTATTCCGTCGTTACGGCCATGTATGCATGTCTCAGCTGCCTTGTTGGTTTATTACTATTGGTGAAAGTTAGAAGATCCATACCCTATATTACTCTACTATTCCTACTCTTTAGCTTATTCGAGGTGGGAGTGAGCAGTCACATGTGTCTATCCCGTCGTTACGGGTGTGTATGTGTGGTCTTTGTCGCCCTCCTGGAATATTGGTATCGATAAAGATTAGTTAGAGTAATCAACCCTAAGTCTTTTATCTTACAAACCCATATTTACCTTTATAAACTTGTTACTCCTTAGCTTTAGCGGTGGAGATGTGTATCCTTGCCAAGCTTATGATAAAATACTCATCATGACCGAGCAATTGAGCGAATTAGTTACATGTTACCACATAGATTAGTTGAGTGATTTGAGTGTTTTCATCTTCCTATTTTGTGAGGTGTTTGGTTGTGTACTTGTAATAGATTAAATAAATGCTTTAACGAAAAATATCCTTAGGGATACATTTTTATAAACTTCTAAAGGCTACTTAAGGACAAGTAGGATTCAAGTGGGGGGATATTTGATGACATCAAATAACGTCTATTTTATAGCATCATTTATCCCATGTAATTAACCCAATTTGTATAATTATTGAAAAGAATTGGTATAATATTTGTATTTGATATGTTGTAATTATGAGTAGTTGTGAATATTAGCAAAAGGCGCGCATTCTGGAGCTTAAACGAAGATATTTTGAAGATTACTATTTTGACAACCAATACGCCGTATCCATCAAGGAAGATATGGCGTATCTGTGCCTGCACTCACTAAAGACCACGAAGGATCCATGATCAATACACCGTATCCAGAAGACCAATACGCCGTATTGGAGATGTAGAATGTGAATATTCTGGAAGTGATGTGTATTTTCTTTTAAAATATATTTTTTACCAAGTTTTAAATTTATAAAAACTCGATCTACCTAACAACGCACTAACGGGCAGAGAAACCGATCGTGGGTAGTATAGAATGGTAAATCCGAGGTCGTCCCAAGAGCTAAGTTGTAATTAGTTTTAATTTGAAATGTCACGTTTAGAAAATGGTTTTTGATTTGAATTGAAATGAATTTAAAATAACAATAAAATTAAATACTAAAAATTAAAAGAGTTGGAGATATCAGGAGAGAAAACGTGCTAACCTAGTTACTTCATTACTATTGTTATGAAAACGTTTTCCTGTGCAATGTTAAACTATGGTTTCATTACTGGTTTTTAAGGTCGATAGACTTGAATATGCTTATGCAGTCTATCTTATACTTTCCGCAATTACGAATCGTCCAAATCGTATAGGAGGTAGGATATCCAGGTTGTAGTGATTAATCCTAACTATTCCCAAAACATATCTAATAACCTATAAAGATTATTAACCCTCTCTGAAAGAGTTCTTGTGCTTTTTAAGTATATTGAGTGATAAGTACGGTGACGGTTAGTCCCACACTGAGGTGTCCGGAGTGTAGTTCCTCCATAGTACGCGTTGGAGCCCATATTTGACACGATAATCTAATGAGGGGGACAAGGCCAGGTCCAAAAACACCCGTACTCAAAAACTCAGGGTTACACGATAGTCAAGGAATTTCTAACGAAACCATAATCTAACAGGAAACAAATATCATAACAATAGTAACTACATAACTAGGCCAACACTTTAAGTGCTTATCCGCTCATGGTAACGAAAACACAACAAGAAATACAAGAAATCAAATATTGAAAACTTATAATTCTTACAGTATTCGTATTTGAACGATTAAATACAAAAAAGTAAGTAAAGTGTGATCTCCTTTAGACTCCAGGTGGAATTCTTTGAAGGTTAGAAGCCTTTGTCGCCTCTCCAATTGGCTATGGAGGAAGTGATGCTAAAATAGCTTGAATGAGGCCTCTATTTATAGGTATTCAACCTGTTACGGCGTAACTGACAAAGGTGTTACACCATAACCTTATTACGGCATTCCATATTTAAGCAGTTGTTATGGCGTAACCAGATATTGTGTTACGCCGTAACCTTCAAATATAACTTCTTTTATACGTGATTTCTTTGTTGTCCATTATTTGTAGTTCTCATGGTTCGGCGTATATAAGGGGTTTTATTGGCCGTAACCCTATCTTGGTAAGATTTCCTTCCAAATATTTATTTACGGCGTAACTAGATATGGTGTTACGCCGTAACCTTGTCCTTGATCTTCGTACTTGCTTAATATATGTTACGGCGTAACCATATTTGGTGTTGCGCCGTAACATTCTTCAAATATTTACACTTTGAGTCCTTTTTCCCTTGTTTCTTGTCACTTTCCTGCATTTCACCTGAAAACTACAAAATGATAGAAAATATCTCGTTTTCAAGTATTAGTGAAACATTTGCAGGTAATATAGGGGGTAATTTGCCACCAAAAAGTATTAAATATTTGATGTTATCAAATATCCCCCCACTTGACTTCTGCTTGCCCTCAAGTAGAACCTGTTAGAACATTTAACTAAAGATTTCTCGAGAATAACTTCAAGAAATGAATTTATTAAATCTTATGCTAGAAAAACATCAAGCCGAAACACCTCCACGAAAAGGGGATAAAAAAGAAAAATCCACTCAGCTTCTCCACTAGTCTAGTGTTTCATTTTCGGGGTGATCACTCAATTGCACAGTCATAGCATATATTCTATCATAAGCTTGGAAAGTACACAAATCTGCACCAGTTAGAATTAGGGTCTATATAATTTTAAAAGCAAACAAGGTGTTAATATGGTTTTAAAGGGTATTAAAGGGTTAGGATAGACATGGGATTACAAATGAAATGTTTATTAATATAAAACACACAACAAATGTGTAAAATAATCTAGGTTGTCATAAAGAGACACTGTCCGTCCAGGAGTCCAAGAGTATATGTTCTAAAAATTTGATCTTCAATAATGGGTTACTAGCTCATTTTCATGGAGTATTAGGGTAGCTTGGTGTAATAATGGGTACTAGATCCATTCTTCATAAAAACTGAGATGTCTTGCGTGCAATAATGGGCTACTAGCTCCATTTTTTTTTTTTGCACCATTTTTACATTTTTTAGCACATGGGTGGCTTAATTTTCACATCTTTTCTCAGTATCTTTCATAATATACATGTTACCGGAGTTTATATCTTTAATTTTACCCCCATGATACATCCGATATTTACGCAGATCCATCACGTAAGATAAACAATGTCGAAAGTGGTGATACAGGGGGGTCTTTATTAATCATAACTGACTAGTCTTCTACGAATGCATATAATTCTCGTTCCCATTCCCCCCCGAACCATAGACTTAAGTAGCCAGGGATTTCAACACAAAGAAAATAAAGACTACAGGGTAGGAAAAGGTGAAATGGTGTAACGAAACATATAGAGTAGGGTGAAAACATAGATTGGTTTAACAAGGGTGATCTAGGGGTATCTTGCACTAATAATTTGTGCAACAAAAAGGGTTTACCATGGGAGGTCGACAAGTCAGTGTAACAAGTCGATAAACCCACAAATATAGGCTATTTGGGTGATTTCCTTAGTGTTGCCTTCTTGAACTATCTATTCTTGCTAATCAATTAGGTCTCGAAATGATGTACAGGCCAAGTTCTAAAGTCTACAATACTACCGGCACACTCAATATTTTGGTGGATTTTTTAGCAATATGATGGAAACTGAAATATTGTCATAAATTCACCATAGTAATAATAAAGGGTATTGTGCCATACGGCAATAGATTAATTCTAGTATATTTAAGAAAATTTGCCAAAGTTTTAAATTGGTATAATTTTTCAAAGAAAACTAGAGAATCGAAGGCAAAACATATGTCAAGTATTAATTCTACTCCCATCCCCTCACTTGATTTGTACAATGTCCCTATTGTACATTAATGAAATGAAATAAAAAAGGAAAGAGTAGAATTAGGACAAGAAACTCCCTGAGCATTGCTTCGAGATTTGAAATTTGGCGGAAATCTTTTAGATTATCTCCGTCTTCCGCAAGCTCTTTATCCCATGTGATCACAAAAACAAACCAAAGCATTAAAATCATTCTACAAGAAATTATAAGTATACAGGACAATACAAACCTGTATCACTTTCGTAGCAATCACGGTTGATGTAGCATATGCAACAAGCCTTTTAAACACTTGATGACCCAATAGACGAGTTTAAGGTCTGTGAGGGTTCTAGAGACAATACCCACAAAGTCCATTTTTCGTGATACATGGTTAGACACGTTTAAAACTTAAATTTTTAAGGATTCAGAAGGAGGTTACGGTGTAACCTTAGTAGTTACGTCTTAATCAAGTGGTAAAAATTTTAAGTTTTAAGGTGCCACGTCGTACCATGAAATGGTTACGTCGTAACTGCCGTGGTTTCGGCGGTAATATAAAGTTGTTAAGCCAGTACTGCTGCAAATTTAGCAAGGTTATCACATGATTATGAGTCAAGCCATTCTTGATAATTTCCTCCTAGCTTCTGGATTCTGCAAAACAAAGTAAGAAACATACAAACTATAGGATATTTGATATCATAACATAAGGATTGGATTAGGGGTTGGCCGAATCTAGAGAGATAAAGGAGAGGATTTCTAGTAAGAGAAAAACCTTTAGTGTGATATTGATAAATGCACAACCAACTCTTTCCATGGCTGGAAAGAGGCTTAAGTACAAAGATTTTAGATGCCCCAATGGGCTATGGTTTGGACTTACGAGTGGGTAAAAGACCCAGCCTAAAACCATAAGTCATACGCTTACATTACGACTACGAGCTATGCTATTCTAGACAATACACGGGGTGGTCGAGTCTTTTTCATGAACCTAATAATCTCCCTAAGGGAGGTCACCCCTGAAAATACAAAATGAATCCTAGCATCCTAAGTCTTAAACATTTGACTTTAGACTCGTAGTCTTTGATTCTTAATTCATTGATAACTTTGTACATAGTGTAGTGGATTTTGGCTTAGTTCCTTTGACTTATGTGATCTTTGAGCATTCTTTGAGATCATCAGCCACAGTAAATCTCTTGAGCATCCTTTGTTGTAAAGTATTGCTTCCATGTGAAGTTGTGACCTTCGGACCGACATGCTCACACGTTTCTGGATCGTGATAGCAAGCATCAGAGTTGCGGAAGCTGTGTAGGTATTTCGGCTATCATGTTATCTTTGATTAGGAATATGAAGTGTGAGCATGGGGTAGTGAATTGACATGTCTCTGGCCAGCAGCTGCTACCGTCGAGATTCCTGCACGTATACGTTAGTAATAAATAAACGAAAGTGTCTTTGTTCTCTTTCATTGAATAAGGTTGCAAGAACTACGGTTCCCCGTTAATCAGTATAAATACTGCCTGTGATCAGGTAGAATTTCGAAGAATATCATTGACAGGGTTTTGCAGCTGCGCTAGCCGTTCTCAAACCAGAGCGTCTCAAAGTAGACAAAGCACAAAATGAGTGAACCAGTGAATTAAAACCTATTGATTAATGAAAAATTGATTAGAAAATCAGTCGCGTGTCATTCAGGAAACATTTTTGTGACACATCGAAAGTTTTAACCATATAGAATCAAATTTCATTAGAAACATATTTGATTTGAAAGATGTACACAGTCAATGTGCTCGAAAAACAGTTGTTGAACACATTGAAAGGTTTTCCAAAAACTACCTGCCAGTTCATATAATGGAACAAGTTTGATTCACTCGGAATCGCCCCATCGTTGCTTTCTAGTTGTCACAAGATTAATCCTTAAGAGGATCTCATATGTCACCTACCAAGAGCTTGTTTGGTGTTGGCTCTAGAAGGATTTCTATTTTCATTGTGAGTACTTTCGTATCACTCGGATGTTCTGGCAATACCACGAGGATAATGCGTAAGACTCTTAAAGCATTACTTGTTTTCACATTGTGTGAAGAACAAATATATTCTGAGTTAGTGTCCTAGCGAGATTTGTGGATGATCTCATAGCTCTAGACTCAATAGTACGCTTTGATTTTAGTGGTCGAAAGCTAGAGCAGACTGCTACCTTTTTAATATCAACCAACTCGGAGTGAGAAGGTCGATAATAATGAGTGAAACTCTGTGAGAATGAAACAAGATTCTTTTGAGAGACCTTGAGTGGCTAGGGAGGGTTGTGTAGCGTATCACTGGGTCCATGATACTTGTCTTCAATGTCAGTAATCGACTATGTGGTTCTGACAACATATGAACTGACCTGGTTTCTGCCTTAAAGTTAAGGAGGGATGCTTTCTTTTCACCCTTTATCTTAACATTTATTTTTCATTCTTCAACCCCTTCAGTGCTTACCGAGACTTCATTACTAGTACCTTGTTGGGTTTATTCCAGTACTAGCTCTATCTTAGTCGGCACTCTTCCCTTTTTCTCACTTTACTCCTTTTTTGCATCATACCTAAGGACTTCTTACATAAAACTAGTGGATTGGTCTGGGTAGATCCGCTAATTAGTAGGATCGTGGGAATAGTACTAACATCCATCCTTTATAACTCCGATAAAGTAAATACAGGGTCAGTCTTTGGTATTTCTACAATTGCCATCATACATCATTCGCTCCCCTCAATATTGCATTTGATATATTCAAAAGAGTTTAGCACATATGGGAGAGCATACTCTTGAGTCCAAAAGATCACATTTTTATCAGATTTTCATATTTAAATCACATTCTCTCCCCCGATCAAAATTTTCAAACCCGTTGAAATTTTAGATCTCAATTGATTTAAGTTAGGAAAATTTAGGAGAAAATGTGTCTGATTTATACAAGCTGATAATGGAACATATTCATGCTCCCCCTCAATTAGTGAGGGACATAGTTCATGTCAGTTATGATGAGTTTGTTCTAAGGGTTTCAAAATTTGACACAAACTCAGAAAACCGAATATACTGACACAAAACACATCTTAATCACTACTTTATAATGTACATATTACAACAACATGTATAAATATACCCCACAAGAGATGGACCTTGATTACAGAGATGATGTGATCATTCGGTTCTTTGCAGAAGTCTGTAGTCTCCCTCTCTTACTCTTCCACCAACAAAGCTTCCAGGTTATGGAAGATCCTCCTTGTCTTAAGCCGTTTCTAAATGGCAAACATGGACTCCTTGCTTCTTTCGACATCTTTCCTTGTCCAAAACCGTGTGTTTAAACCCGGATTCATCCTGTTGACCTTGAATTCCTTGACCCTGTAGTCCAATGCCTCATCAATCTGATGCAGAGTGTCATCACTGAACTTGTGGATCTCATTGAACCGCATGATCATCTGAACCCCATATTTATCCCTATATGTGACGGCTCTTGGAGATTCAATTACTGTGAAGTTGTGCTTGTACTCAAAACTAGTTGCACATTGCACATAAGGCCCTATACTTTCACATAACTGGTCCTTTAGAGTTTAAATGGTATATGCAAAATTGGGCTTTATGAGTTTAACTCCCCTTAGAATGTTCACCCGTTTGATACAAATCATTTCTCAATAAACTTATTCAATGAGTTAAGATGCCCGTTAAATGTCATAAATTTTGAAAAAATAACTCTCCCCCTCAATCAAGGACCCGTTTTCTATTGAAAGAGCAGTAGTCGTTGATTTGAGTATCAAATATTTATGAAAACACAAGTCCGATTAATTTTCCAACAACATTAAACCACCATGTGAAATCTAAATAATTTTCTAAAGAATCATAGACTGAAAATTATATGGATAGACAGAAGACTTCTCTTCTGTATAAGAAATAAGCACTGAAGAGACATTAGTCGGGTTGGCATGGATTTAGTAATCATGACCAGAGAATTTTAATCATCAATTGTCGGAACAACTGTCTTTGTGGTGACATGCTTTCCTCATAGTGAAAACCGGGTTGCAGTCTGAAATAACTGCAAACCATTAGGACATGTTTTGAAAAAGAGTGAACTTCCTTTCGAGCATCATTTAAAGTCCCGTGCCATTATTGAATGACATTTCTAGGACCGTAAATGTTATCTATAAACGGAAGACATGTCGAGAAAACTATTTTTGGTATTTTTCTTGTTTTATATTTTTGTATTGTGTTTTTAGATTTAAACTATTTACATATTTACATAGGATACTTGAAGCAAATCCGTTACTCATCCTTTTCATCTTGAAGATGTGTGAGTGGTTTGGTTGGGTTCAGCAATCGAGATTTCCCCAGATGATGATGCTTTAGAGCTCGGGTCTGGAGCAAAGACATTAACAAAGGGTTCGTGATTAGCTGGAGCAAAAGGATTTACTTCAAAAGAATGGTCTGCTGCAACACCCTGATGTACCGAAGAGGATTAATGATCTAAAGATGAAGGAGAATGACTGTTCGATGGTGTATCTTGATCAAGGGAGACTGGAACTTGAGCTACAAGAACATGAGGTACCAGACGAACAACAGATGTAGGTTCAAAATATTCGTTAAACATCGGCTGGAATAAGATTTCCAATGAGACAAAATGCAGTAGTCAAAACGCAGTCCTTAATGAGACAAAACGCAGTACTGTTGTCCTTTACTAAATGACAAAACACAGTGTTCTTTTTCTGACAAAACGCAAGAGACAAAACGCAATGAATAATTTTGCCAGAGAGACAAAACACAGTGATGAAAAATACGACTTTTTTCTACCTAAAAATCACCATTTTGAACCTTTTTGCTTGGTTTTTTTTGCACAACTTGATCCTATAAGGCTATAACAACAATAAAAACACCAACTTTAACACCACAAATGTGAGAATCAAAGAGTGTCAAGAATGAGACCATAAACCTTCAAAAACTAAACTTTTGATATAATCTAACCAAGAAAACGCACACACAATCTAGCTAATCATCCCATGTGCTCTGATACCAAATGTAGGATATTTTGATATCATAACACAAGGATTGGATTAGGGGTTGGCCGAATCTAGAGAGAGAAAGGAGAGGATTTCTAGTGAGAGAAAAACCTTTAGTGTGATATTGATAAAATGAACAACCAACCTTTTCTATGGCTGGAAAGAGGCTTAAATACAAAGAGTTTAGATGCCCCAATAGGCTATGGTTTGGGCTTACAAGTGGGTAAAAGACCGGCCAAAACATAAGACTATGCTTAATTACGACTACGAGCTATGCTATTCTAGACAATACACAGGGTAACCGAGTCTTTTTTCATGAACCTAACACAAACCAACTAATATGCAGAATGAAAGATAGTCATGGGGTGCCTCCCACAAAGCGCTTGTTTTTGTTTGAGTCACAAGCTTGACTCCACCCTTAGTTTCCAAGTAATAAGGTGTTCCTTCCCTCACTTGAGATTAAGTGCGAGTAAGAGTAGCAATGAACACCATGATTTGCTACTGGGTACGGGAATGACAAATTAGAACCATACTGCTGCTGAGATTTCATTTCTCTTGATGATTGGCTCACTTGGTGTAGTAATTTCCAAATGAAGTTCTCACAATCATATGTGTCTATAACAGGGTTATTCATAGTTCCTCTTGGGATGATGAAGGGGACATGGATGTCGGTTGAGACATTACGAGCAAGGATGTAAAAAGGCTTAGGCAATTCCTAACACCTACCATACACACTTTACCCTAACCTTGAACCAGTAGTGCAACCATATATACCACTAGGACCAGTCCAAGATATGGATAACGTTGTAAAGGAAAAGGAATAGGATTATGATATTCCTCTAAATAAAAACGTAATGCAACCTTTAACCCCTCAAACGGTTCACATCGCACCATCTGGCGACGATTATGTAGCACCGGCTACAAATCCTATGTCTAACAAGCAATTAAACAAATTTGAGGAGGAATTCTCTAATATTACAAAGGGTTCCGAAAAGGAATATGATAACCCTGTTATAGACACATATGATTGTGAGAACTTCATTTGGAAATTACTACACCAAGTGAGCCAATCATCAAGAGAAATGAAATCTCAGCAGCAGTATGGTTCTAATTTGTCATTCCCGTACCCAATAGAAAATCATGGTGTTCATTGCTACTCTTACTCGCACTTAATCTCAAGTGAGGGAAGGACACCTTATTAGTGGAAACTAAGGGTGGAGTCAAGCTTGTGACTCAAACAGAAACAGCGCTTGTGAGGAAGCACACCTTGGACTATCTTTCATTCTGCATATTAGTTGGTTTGTGTTAGGTTCATGAAAAAAGACTCGGTTACCCTGTGTATTGTCTAGAATAGCATAGCTCGTAGTCGTAATGTAAGCATATGACTTATGGTTTTGGGCCGGGTCTTTTACCCACTTGTAAGCCCAAACCATAGCCTATTGGGGCATCTAAACTCTTTGTATTTAAGCCTCTTTCCAGCCATAGAAAAGGTTGGTTGTTCATTTTATCAATATCAAACTAAAGGTTTTTCTCTCACTAGAAATCCTCTCCTTCTCTCTCTAGATTCGGCCAACCCCTAATCCAATCCTTGTGTTATGATATCAAATATCCTGCATTTGGTATCAGAGCACATGGGATAATTAGCTAGAATGTGTGTGCGTTTTCTTGGTTAGATTATATCAAAAGTTTAGTTTTTGAAGGTTTATGGTCTCATTCTTGACACTCTTTGATTCTCACATTTGTGGTGTTAAAGTTGGTGATTTTATTGTTGTTTAGCCTTATAGGTAAGTTGGGCAAAAACAAACCAAGCAAAAAGGTTCAAAATGGTGATTTTTAGGTAGAAAAAGTCGTATTTTTCATCACTGTGTTTTGTCTCTCTGGCAAAATTATTCATTGCGTTTTGTCTCTTGCGTTTTGTCAGAAAAAGAACACTGTGTTTTGTCATTTAGTAAAGGACAACAGTACTCTGGTTTTGTCTCATAAGGTCTGCGTTTTGGACTACTGCATTTGTGTCATTGGAATCTTATTCAGCCGATGTTATCGAATATTTTGAACCTACATCTGTTGTTCGTCTGGTACCTCATGTTCTTGTAGCTCAAGTTCCAGTCTCCCTTGATCAAGATGCACCATCGGGCAGTCATTCCCCTTCATCTTCAGATCATCAATCCTCTTCGGTACATCAGGGTGTTGCAGCAGACCATTCTTTTGAAGTAAATCCTTTTGCTCCAGCTAATCATGAACCCTTTGTTAATGTCTTTGCTCCAGACCCGAGCTCTGAAGCATTCAATATCTAAGGAAATCTCGGATTGCTAAAACCCAACCAAACCACTCTACACATCTTCAAGATGAAAGGATGAGTAACGGATTTTGCTTCAAGTATCCTAGGTAAATATCGTAAATTGTTTAAATCTTAAAAAAACACAATACAACATATATAAAACAAGGAAAAAATACAATAAGAGTTTCTCGACATGTCTTCCGTTTATAGATAACATTTACGGTCCTAGAAATGTCATTCAATAATGGCACGGGACTTTAAATGATGCTCGAAAGGAAGTTCACTCTTTTCAAAACATGTCCTAATGGTTTGCAGTTATTTCAGACTGCAACCCGGTTTTCACTATGAGGAAAGCATGTCACCAAAAAGACAGTTGTTCCTGACAATGGATGATTAAATTCTCCTGGGCATGGATTACTTTATATCCATGCAACTCTGACTTAATGTACTCTTCAGTGCATTATTTCCTGATACAGAAGAGGAAGTCTTACTGTTGTATCCATTATAATTTTGTATAATGAATTCTTTAGAAAATTATTTAGATTTCACATGGTGGTTTAATGTTGTTGGAAAATCAATCGGACTTGTGTTTTCATAAATATTTGATACTCAATCAACGACTACTGCTCTTTCAATAGAAAACGGGTCCTTGATTGAGGGGGAGAGTTTTTTTTCAAAATTTATGACATTTAACGGGCATCTTAACTCATTGAATAAGTTATTGAGAAATGATTTGTATCAAACGGGGTTACATTTTAAGGGGGAGTTAAACTCTAAAGGACCATTTGTGCAATATACCATTTAAACTCTAAAGGACCAGTTATGTGAAAGTATAGGGCCTTATGTGCAATGTTGCAAAAGTTTTTGAGTACTTGCAACACATTCACAGTAATTGAATCTCAAGAGCCGTCAATATATGGGAATAAATATGGGGTTCAGATGATCATGCGGTTCAATGAGATCCACAAGTTCAGTGATGACACTCTGCATCAGATTGATGAGGCATTGGACTACAGGTCAAGGAATTCAAGGTCAACAGGATGAATCCGGGTTTAAACACACGGTTTTGGACAAGGAAAGATGTCGAAAGAAGCAAGGAGTCCATGTTTGCCATTTAGAAACGGCTTAAGACAAGGAGGATCTTCCATAACCTAGAAAGCTTTGTTGGTGGAAGAGTAAGAGAGGGAGACTACAGACTTCTGCAGAGAACCGAATGATCACATCATCTCTGCAATCAAGGTCCATCTCTTGTGGGGTATATTTATATATGTTGTTGTAATATGTACATTATAAAGTAGTGATTAAGATGTGTTTTGTGTCAGTATATTCGGTTTTTTTTCTGAGTTTGTGTCAAATTTTTTGACGGAAAACCTTAGAACAAACTCATCATAACTGACAGAACTATGTCCCTCACTAATTGGGGGGAGATGAAACATAATGTTTCCATTATCAGCTTGTATAAATCAGACACATTTTCTCCTAAATTTTGCTAACTTAAATCAATTGAGATCTAAAATTTCAACGGGTTTGAAAATTTTGATCGGGGGAGAGAATGTGATTTAAATATGAAAATATGATAAAAATGTGATCTTTTGACTAAGAAGTAGGTCTCCATATGTGCTAAAACTCTTTTGAATATCAATGCACATATTGATGAGGGAAGCGATATGGTGTATGATGGCTATTGGGGAATAAGGAAATACCAAAAGACCTGACCCTGTATTTACTTTATCGGAGTTATAAGGATGGTATGGTTAGGTACTAGTTCCCACGATCCTACTAGAGTTAGAGGGATCTACCCAGGGACAATCCACTAGTTAGTGTAAAAGTCCTTAGGTATGATGCAAAAAAGGAGTAAAGTGAGAAAAAGGGAAAAGGGGGAGTGCCGGGACTAAGTAGTGCTAGTACTGGAATAACCCAACAAGGTACTTAGTAATGAAGTATCGGTCGATATAGCACTGATGGGTTGTTGAAGAATGAAAAAATATAATGTTATATAATGGGTGAAAAGAAAGCATCCCTCTTACTTTAAGCTGAAAAGAAAGGAAAGGGATACGAATCCCAGGTCAGTTCTTATGTTGTCAGTAACCACATAGTCGTATTACTGACATATGTATGACAAAGTAGTTCATGGACATCAGTGATACGATACACAACCTCCTAGTACTTACAAGGTCTCTCAAGAATAGAATCTTGTTCATTCTCACAGAGGTTTTCATATTATTAGTCGCCTTCTCACTCGAGTTGGTTGATATTAAAAAAGGTAGCAGTCTGCTCTAGCTTAATCGACCACATAAAATCAAAGCGTAACTATTGAGTTAGAGCTATGAAGATCATCCACTTATCTCGTAGGACACATAAACTCAGATTATATGTGTTCTTTACACAATGTGAAACAAGTAATGCTTTAAGAGTCTTACGCAATATCCTTGTGGTATTGCAGAACATCCGAGTGATCGAATGTACTCACATGAAGATAGAAATCCTTTAGAGCAACACCAAAACAAGCTCTAGGTAGGTGACTTATGAGATCTCTTAAGGATTAATCTTGTGACAACTAGAAAGCAACGTGGGCGATCCGACGGGGCTAGTGAATCAAACTTGTTCCAGTATATGAACTGACAGGTAGTTTTTGGAAAACCTTTCAATGTGTTCAACAACTGTTTTTCGAGCACATTGACTGTGTACATCTTTCAAATCAAATATGTTTCTAATGAAATTTGATTCTATATGGTTAAAACTTTCGATGTGTCACAAAAATGTTTCCTATGACACGCGACTGATTTTCTAATCAATTTTTCATTAATCAGTGGGTTTTTGTAAATTCATGATTCAACTCATTACGTGCTTTTGTCTACTTCAGACCTCTGGTTTGAGAAGGCTAGCGAGCTGCGAACCTTGTCAAGGAAGATTCTTCGGGAAATTCTACTTGATCACAAGCTAGTATTTTACTGATTACGGGGAACTGTGGTTCTTTTGCAACTTATTCACACGGAAGTGAACAAAGAACTTTCGTTTGTTTATTACTAACGTATTACGTGAGGAATAGAAATGTAAAGCTGGCTGGACAAAGACATGTCAATTCACTAACCCCATAGCTCACACTTGATATTCCTAATCAAAGACAACTTGGTAGCCGAAAGCCTACACAGCTTCGACAACTTGATGCGTGCTATCACGATCTGAAACGTCGTGAGCATGTCGGTCCGAGGCTAACAATTCACATGGAAGCAATACTTCACAACAAAGGATATGATCAAGAGATTTACTTGGCTGATGATCTAAAAGAATGCTCAAAGATCACACAAGTCAAATGGATACTAAGCCAAAATCAATACACTCATGTACAAAGTTATATTGATATGAAGATTCATAAAGACTACGAGTTTGAAGTCAAATGTTTAAGACTTAGGATGCTAGGATTTATTTTGTATTTTCAGGGGTGACCTCCCTTAAAGGGAGATTATTAGGTTCATGAAAAAGACTCGACCACCCCGTGTATTGTCTAGAATAGCATAGCTCGTAGTCGTAATGTAAGCGTATGACTTATGGTTTTAGGCTGGGTCTTTTACCCACTCGTAAGCCCAAACCATAGCCCATTGGGGCATCTAAAATCTTTGTACTTAAGCCTCTTTCCAGCCATGGAAAGAGGTTGGTTGTTCATTTTATCAATATCACACTAAAGGTTTTTCTCTTACTAGAAATCCTCTCCTTTATCTCTCTAGATTCGGCCAACCCCTAATCCAATCTTATGGCTTATGATATCAAATATACTATAGTTTTGTTTGTTTCTTACTTTGTTTTTGCAGAATCCAGAAGCTAGGAGGAAATTATCAAGAATGGCTTGACTCATAATCATGTGATAACCTTGCTAAATTTGCAGCAGTTATGGCTTAACAACTTTAGTTTACGCCGTAACCACTGCAGTTACGACGTAAACCATTTCATGGTTACGACGTGGCACCTTAAAACTTAAAATTTTTACCACTTGATTAAGACGTAACTACTAAGGTTACACCGTAACCTCCTTCTGAATCCTTAAAAATTTAAGTTTTAAACATGTCTAAACCTTGTATACGTAAATGGACTTTGTGGGTATGTTCTCTAGAAGCCCTCACGAGACTAAACTCGTCTATTTGGGTCATCAAGTGGGTTTAAAAGGCTTGTTGCATATGCTAAATGCAACCGTGATTCCTACGAAAGTGAGTTAGGTTTGTATTTCCTATACACTTCCTAATTCTTGTAGAATGATTTTATGCTTTGGTTTGTTTTTGTGATCACATGGGATAAAGATCTTGCGGGAAGACGGAGATAATCTAAAAGATTTCTGCCAATTTTCAGATCTCGAAGCAATGCTTAGGGAGTTTCTTGTCTTAATTTTACTCTTTCCTTTTTTATTTCATTTCATTAATGTACAATAGGGACATTGTACAAATCAAGTGAGGAGATGGGAGTAGAATTAATACTTGACATATGTTTTGCCTTCGATTCTCTAGTTTTCTTTGAAAATTATGCCAATTTTAAATTTTTGGCAAATTTTTCTTAAATAACTAGAATTAATCTTTGCCGAATGCACATTACCCTTTATTATTACTTGGTGAGATTTATGACTAATATTCAGTTTCCATCATATTGCTAAAAAATCCACCAAAAATATTGAGTGTGTCGGTAGTATTGTAGACTTTAGAACTTGGGCTTGTACATCATTTCGAGACCTAATTGATTAGCAAGAATAGATAGTTCAAGAAGGCAACACTTAGGAAATCACCCAAATAGCCTATATGTGTGTGTTTATCGACTTGTTACACTGACTTGTCGACCTCCCATGGTAAACCCTTTTTGTTGCACAAATTATTAGTGCAAGATACCCCTAGATCACCCTTGTTAAACCAATCTATGTTTTCACCCTACTCTATATGTTTCGTTACACCATTTCACCTTTTCCTACCCTGTAGTTCTTTATTTTCTTTTGTGTTGAAATCTCTGGCTACTTAAGTCTATGGTTCGGGGGAATGGGAACGAGAATTATATGCATTCGTAGAAGACTAGTCAGTTATGATTAATAAAGACCCCCCTGTATCACCACTTTCGACATTGTTTATCTTAAGTGAGGGGATGTGCGTATAATATCGGATGTTGCAGGGGCAATAATTAAAGATATAAACTCCTGTAACATTTGCATATTATGAAGAAAATGAAGAAAAGATGGTGAAATATAAAGCCACCCATGTGCTAAAAAATGTAAAAATGGTGCAAAAAAAAAAAATAGAGCTAGTAGCCCATTATTGCACCAAGACATCTCAGTAATTATGAAGAATGGAGCTAGTAGCCCATTATTACACCAAGTTATCCTAATACTCATGAAAAATGGAGCTAGTAACCCATTATTGAAGATCAGATTTTTAGAACTAGACTCTTGGACTCATGGACGGACAGTGGCTAGTTATGACAACCTTAGATTATTTTACACT
This sequence comes from Tanacetum coccineum, assembly GCA_026074375.1. NCBI lineage: Eukaryota > Viridiplantae > Streptophyta > Magnoliopsida > Asterales > Asteraceae > Tanacetum > Tanacetum coccineum. Next base: position 15,345 of record BQNB010017607.1, on the reverse strand, counting down.
ATTTGTTGTGTGTTTTTATATTAATAAACATTTCATTTGTATCCCATGTCTATCCTAACCCCTTTATTACCCTTTAAAACCATATTACCCTTGTTGCTTTTAAGAATTATTTAGACCCTAATTCTAACTGGTGCAGATTTGTATACTTTCCATGCTTATGGTAGAATATATGCTATGACTGTGCAATTGAGTGATCACCCCGAAAATGAAACACTTAGACTAGTGGAGAGCTGAGTGACTTTTTATCCCCTTTTCGTGAGGTGTTCGGCTTTGATGTTTTCTAGCATAAGAGTTTTATAAATTCATTTCTTGAAGTTATTCTCGAGAAATCTTTTTGTTAAATGTTCTAACAGGTTCTACTTGAGGACAAACAGAAGTCAAGTGGGGGGAAATTTGATAACATCAAATATTTAATACTTTTTGGTGGCAAATTACCTCCTATATTACCTGCAAATGTTTCACTAATACTTGAAAACGAGTTATTTTCTATCATTTTGTAGTTTTCAGGTGAAATGCAAGAAGGTGACTAGAAACAAGGGAAAAGGACTCAAAGTGTAAATATTTGAAGAATGTTATGGCGCAACACCAAATATGGTTACGCCGTAACATATATTAAGCAAGTACGAAGATCAAGGACAAGGTTATGGCGTAACACCATATCTAGTTACGCCGTAAACAAATATTTGGAAGGAAATCTTACCTAAGATAGGGTTACGGCATAACACCACTTATAGTTACGCCGTAACCATGAAGATCTACAAATATGGAATGAATATCACGTATATATGGAAGTTATTTGAAGGTTACGGCGTAACACAATATCTGGTTACGCCATAACAACTGCTTAAATATGGAATGCCGTAATAAGGTTATGGTGTAACACCTTTGTCAGTTACGCCGTAACAGGTTGAATACCTATAAATAGAGGCCTCATTCAAGCTATTTTTTTTTTTTTTTTGTTTTTTCTAGGCATCATTCTCCATAGCTATTGGACGAGCGCGAACAATGGCTTCTAACTTCAAAGAATTCCACTGGAGTTATAAAGGATGATCTCACTTTACTTACTTGTCTTTGTATGATTTAATCGTTCAATATACGAATACTGTAGAATATAAGTTTTCCAATATTTGATTTTCTTGTATTTTCTTGTTGTGTTTTCTTTACCAGGAGGGAATAAGCACTTAAAGTGTTGGCCTAGTTATGTAGTTACTATTGTTATGATATTTGTTTCCTGTTAGATTATGGTTTCGTTAGATATTCCTTGACTATCGTGTAACCCTGAGTTTTTGTAGTACGGGTGTTTTGGACCTGGCTTGCCCCATTATTAGATTATCTTGTCAATATGGGATCCAACGAGTACTAGGGAGGATCTATGACTCCGACCCCTAGTGTAGGGACTAACCGGTCACCGTATTATACTCAATTACTTAAAAAAGCCAAGAAACTCTTTCAGAGAGGAGGTTATTACTCTTATAGGTTATTAGATATGTTTTGGGAATAGTTAGGATTAATCACTATAATCTGGATATCCTACCTCCTATACGATTTGGACTGATTCGTAATTGCGGAAAGTATAAGATAGACTGTAGCATATTCAAGTCTATCGACCTTAGAAACCACTAATGAAACCATAGTTTAACATTGCACAGGAAAACGTTTTCATAACAATAGTAATGAAGTAACTAGGTTAGCACGTTTTCTCTCCTGATATCTCCAACTCTTTTAATTTTTAGTATTTAATTTTATTGTTATTTATATTTATTTCAATTCAAATCAAAAACCATTTTCTAAAACGTGCATTTTCAAATTAAAACTAATTACAACTTAGCTCTTGGGACGACCTCGGATTTACCATTCTATACTACCCACGATCGGTTTCTCTGCCCGTTAGTGCGTTGTTAGGTAGATCGAGTTTTATAAATTTAAAACTTGGTAAAAAATATATTTTAAAAGAAAATACACATCACTTCCAGAATATTCACATTCTACATCTCCAATACGGCGTATTCGGTCTTTGGAATACGGTTTGGTGTATTGGTTCATGCATGATCCTTCGTTGTCTTTAGTGAGTGCAGGCACAGATACGCCATAATCTTTCCTTGATGGATACGGCGTATTGGTTGTCAAAATAGTAATCTTCAAAATATCTTCGTTTAAGCTCCAGAATGCGCGCCTTTTGCTAATATTCACCAACTACTCCATAATTACAACAATTCTCAAATACAAATGATTAAGTAACAATTCTTTTCAATAATTATACAAATTGGGTTAATTACATGGGATAAATGATGCTATAAAATAGATGTTATTTGCTGTCATCAAATATCCCCCACACTTGAATCCTACTTGTCCTTAAGTAGCCTTTAGAAGTTTATAAAAATGTATCCTTAAGGATATTTTTCGTTAAAGTATTTATTTAATTTATTACAAGTACACAACCGAACACCTCACAAAATAGGAAGATGAAAACACTCAAATCATCAAACATTAATTCTATGTGGGTAAATGTAACTATTCACTCAATTGCCTCGGTCATTGATTGGAGTATTTTATTCATTAAGCTTGGAAGGATAAAATCTCCTCGCTAAAGCTAAGGAGTTAACAAGTTTATAAAAAGGTTAAATATGGGTTTGTAAGATAAAGACTGAGGGTTGATCATTTTCAATATTTTATCAGAAGTACCACTCCAACATGTCAGCTGAAGCACATCATACATGGCCCGTAAACGATGGAATAGACATGTGTGTGTTTGATCACATCCTCATTTCGAATTTAACAACGGTAGGATGAAAGAATGATTATAGGGTAGGGCCATTATAACTTTCACCATAAGAAGGTCTTAAACCAACAAATGGCACTGAGACATGCATACATTGCAGTTAACGATGGAATAGACATGCACGTCGTACAAATCACCATTCGATAAAACCAGCGGTAGTCATTAGGAAAGAGAAGTAAATTATGTTAATAAAAAATTTACGAAACTATAGATTAAGTCTAAACTACAAGTGGCTAGAATTTTTTTCTTCGGACCGTAACCAATGATAAAGACACGAACTTATTTACAACGTCTTGATAATTGATCAAAAACAACAACTAAGTTGGCGTTCCCGGATACGGTCCAACTTCCCAATCATCCTATACTTTACATACTTTTACAAGGCAAGTGGCGATATCTTCCACTCTCTTATACATTCTACATCTTTGATTTGTATCAAGAATAATCGCGTCCTTAGTGTCACTTCCTTTGTAGTTGCGAAACGAATATATCAAACTTTCCTTTCTTTTTTTTTGTTGCGATTTTTCTAATTTTTCGATTTTTTTTCATGTAAACACTATACTACGATAACTCGGTGTAATTTCCCACCATCTTCACTGTCTCTAATTAATTCCCGGATAGTTCCTTCGGTAATTCTTCATTCTTCGGACGTACCATTAATCAATGGTAGTAAAAATACATGAGTTTTTACTATAATATACATTCCCATTTGCAATGTGCAAATTTCTTCCAACCGTACCAAAGGTAGAAAATTTTAACACAAGACTCGGGAAATACATACTTTACACTTTAAGCAACTAGCAACTGTAAAATGAACTTTTCTAACTGGAGTAGGCATTGAGGTTGTAAACGGTGTAATGAAATAAAACAAATGGTCGATTTTTCTAAAGGATTGGCTCTACGGGTTGTTCTAGGGGTATCTTACTTTTAAAGTGAGTAAACAAAAGGTTTATACGGGGGTTAACTAACCGGTGTAGTTAGTTAATAAGCAACATGTAAAGGCGTTTTGGGTGTAATCTAAAAATTTACCATATTTAAAAAGTTATCCATCTAAATCAATAGTACTCATCATTGTGGTCTCGAGTGTTTTTTGGATATACCAAGCAAGTTCTAAGTCTAACTTACATACACCGGTCACATCTATTCTTTGTGGATTTGTAGAATTTGGGTAAACATTTAGAAACGGATAGGTTAAATTCTCACAATATCTAACAAGGGTTATTGTGTGCGGGTTATGTATCAAGTAATTTCACAAAAGTATGCTTGTAAAAAATTTAAGTTTGAGCATAATTTAAGCATTTTAGTGTGATAATTAGGAAAAGTATACATTCTAATTCCCATCCCCCACTTGAATTATACAACGTCCTCGTTGTATAGATAAAACATTAAAAATATGAGAATTAAAAAGAATTAGAATGAGAAACTCCCCTGATATTTGCTCGGTAGATTCTCCATGTTGGTTTATGAAGCAAGAATTCGTGTTGAACAACCGTCTTGAGGTTTCAAGACTCCAACACTTCAAGATCTCCAGATTTGTAAATTGTTCATCAATATTCGTTGATATTTCTTTCACGAGGTCCTGTATAAAAAATAGGAAAAAACAATGCATTCCTATCTTGGTACCTACGGTTTTAAACTAAACAAAACAAACTAAATACGAGTCAGTCTAGTGAATACGCCGTATCATGTGCATGAATACGCCGTATTGCCAGAACTAACAATAATGTTTTTAAAGTGCATAAAAAGTAAAGACTGATAACGTCCAGACAATCAATACGCCATATGGTATGGAGCGGATACGCCATATTGATGTCTGGGAAGACAGACTCGATAAAAATAAATAACATTCCGGGTTGTCTCCCAGGAAGCACTTTTGTTTACAGCAAAGTCTTTAAGTTAGACTTTTTTCAGCTTCTATCCGTTACATCTCATGCACGCTAATGTGCCAGCGTATGAGCCATTCTTCCGTCCTCGCATCTCGAATGTAATCGGGTCCTAAGTTCAAGACTCCTTTGTAGAATCCCTTAAGCTTTTAGTATGGATGCGAGATTCCATTCTTCTTATCTTCATCACTTACCTTCAGTAATGGTGGGATCTTGTTGTATTGCTTATTAGTGTGGTGTTTAAACCTCAGATATGATCGCGCCATTTGGTAAGTTACTTCATCATTACCATTGTAAATGGTAATCATCCCTTCGAACCATCTTGCTTTAATTCTAACTTCTTTTAAAAATGGTTCGCCAAAAATAACATCGCCCATTCCTTCATCACGATAAGCATCCATATCTTCTAAAACTGCGAAATCCATCACAACAGAAAAGGTTCCAACAAAAATAGGCACATTCATTAAAGCTCCTATAACATTATTCCCTTTGTACACCATCTTATCTTTCATTATAGAATTATGAAACTTTTTGGACATCACATTGACATACAATAATGGGAAGAAGTTAGCGTGTGTAAATTCAAATCCTATCATGCATGAAAACTTTAAGTTGTGAGCACAATCTATATGGATCTTCTTATCATAGTCGCAATAACTAGGGTAATCATCAATTCCAGTATCAAGTTCATCATCCCTAGTTTTAAATTCCTCAATTACCTCACCTTCCTCAATGGTGGGCATCAAATCATCACCTTGATTTCTCCTAAGCTCAAATGGTTCATTTAGATCATTTAATTTGATGTAATCTCCATTCAAAGGGTCTAATGATCTATTAATCACCAAAGTCTCTCCTATAAGCCTAGCTTCTAAATCAAGCTCCATTCTTTCTCTTAAACTTAGCATGTAGACCCTCTTAATTAAACTACTAGCAGGTTTAACACTTTTGAAAATAATCCTTTCTTCCCTGACCATTAAAGTAATCTTTCTTTTGTAAACATCAATCTTAGCACCGCCGGTATACAAAAATGGTCTTCCAAGGATCAAGGGCACTTTGATATCCTCGGGCATATCTAGAATTATAAAGTCTACTGGGAAAACAAATTTACCAATACCTACTAGCACGTTTTTAGCTATTCCTTTTGGATATTTCACTGTCCTGTCTGCCAATTCAACTGTCAACTTAGTGTGAGCTAATTCGCCTAATCCTAAGTTAAGGTAAGTCGAGAGAGGCATAACACCAACGCTAGCTCCTAAGTCAACAAGGGCATTATCAAAACAAATATTATTAATAAAGCAAGGTAAAGTGAAACTCCCTAGGTCTTTCTCCTTTCGGGGTATGGAATTATTGATATGTGAAGCTTTAGAGTGAGCTTCCGAGAATTGCGGTACATATGATCCATTTTTTTCTTCACAGTAGTACCCATTCAAACGTCTTGGAAACAAAATCGTCGTTTGTCTTGTCTCGTACATAAGTGTATCATTTTGTCCAATGGATACGGCGTATTGGGAGGATCTGTAGTCGAGATTGACTTGACTTGATCTCTTAGGTTCGCTCAGTAGAGCTAGGTAGACTTCCAAATCCTCTTTCTTGTAGTACCTTGCTTATTTGCCCGATTTGAATCTCTAACGTTTTAATCGATTCTCCTTGGTTTTGAATGGCAGCATCCGTTAAAGCTCGGATTTCTTTAATCAAATTGGAGTTTTCTTCATGTCTCTTTGCTGATTCACTCAAAAACTTGCTCAGGGTATCTTCCATAGATTACCTTCGTTCTTGGTACGAAGGATTTGCGTTGTTCCTTTGATAAAATCCCAGAGCTGCTGCTCTATATCCCCCTCCTTGAAAAGGTTCACCAAATTGCGTGTAGTAAGCTTCTTTGAGGGTTTTCCCTTCTTCTATTAATGTGGGCCAATCATTGTGTAATGGGTCCCTTTGCATTGTTCGTATCCAACTTGAGCAGCATAGACTTTTTCATTCACTTTCTTGATCTATCTTCTAAGATTATTGAGTTTTGCTTGTAAAGCTGCCAATACCATCAGAAGTTTTAGTACTCATGTACCTAGATGTTCCATTGTGCTATTTTTGAGAGTATTCAGCCATTTCTTGGATGGCTATCTTTGCATCAACAGCAGCCTTAGATGGTATTGCACCTCTTAAATCAAGTATCCGTCGAGTAGGAATTCCTAATTCATTATAGAACAAGATTACCTCCTACATTTTAATTAAATAGTGTTGAGGACACTTCATCAAGAGTTCTTTAAATCGCTCCCATGTTTGGTAATGGTTTTCATCAGGTTCTTGGTAAAAGTTGTTGATTTCCTCCATTTTCTTTGCAGTTTAAGCAGGTGGGTAATATTTGTTCAAATTTTTTTAAGACCATCCCAAGTTGTAATTGAACCAGCTGGTTCGTTTCTCAGCCAATGCTTGCGGCTCCAGTTAAGGACATATGGAATGCTCTAAGCATCACTTGGTCTATAGTAATATTTGGAATGTGGAATAGATCGACGATCTCAAGAACTTTCTCAATGTGTTCGTTCGCATCTTTATTATCCGAACCGCTGAAGGTGTTGGTACTTAGTTCTTTGAGAAATTAGCTTTTTAGTTCAAAGTTATCATTGTCTTCAATTTTGGGCCTAGTAACTCCTGATCCATAATCGGCTCGAGTTTTGCTCATGTATTGCTCCATGGTTTCCGCCATTGTTTTCGCAACTTCTTTCTCCGAGTATTCTTGGTCAGAAAATAAATTAAAATCAGGCGATCTCAATTCGTCAAGACTTAGTGTCTTGAAGTGCTTTCTAGATGATGGAAATTCTCGTTTCGGATCCTTGAAAGTTGTGAATAGTCTGTTCGTTGAACTCCTTGTCATGCACTACCTGAAACAAGGGATAAACAATCAGTAGGATAGGCTCTTTAGGATAGAAATTTTTTTTTGCACGAAAATCAAATATGAAAACTAGGATTATGATTATGTTTCAGAAGATCGATACGCCGTATTCAATAAAAGTGAATACGCCGTATTAATCAGTTGAATGAATACGCTGTATTGGACAGAAAGTTGGATACGCCGTATCCAATCGAAGTGGATACGCCGTATCGAGTTATCGACCAGAACAATGTATTAGGAAAACAATTAAATTAGACATACAAATATACAAGCAAACATTTAAACTAACAAATATACAAAAATATACATAATATATAAGAATATACAATAATCTAAATTACATTACTCCTAAGGGTTAGATCTAATCTAAAAACAAAAATATAAAATAAAAATCAAGATTAATTTTTATTCCCCGACAACGGCACCAAAAACATGATGTGTCGTTGTGTGGTGTATATTTTTATGATTCAAGTTTTAAATTTATATTTTGCCGACTTAACCAAAAACAACACTTTAACAGGCAGTATACCCGATCGGTGGTAGATTCGTGGTAAGTAAAGTGTCGAACACTTGAAGCGAGGTTAAATCTCTCAATTTATTAATATTTTGGTTATCTAATCTAAGTTAATTCTAATCTAAGTCAAAACTATGCTAATCCTATGTTAGTTCTAATCCTAATTCTAACAGGTAAAAGGGGGGTTTCAGCTTGAGAAACTGGCACGGGTTTGGTGATGACTACAATCAATTCAAAACACTTTAACCCACGCAAGCAAATTAACAAAAGATAAAAGAGCGATCAAGCCTAATAATAGAAAACTGTATAGCCATCATTAATCCAATTAGAAGTTGTTTTGTTTATTCAGTGCAATGATTACTTATCTCGAGGTGGCATATCATTCTTAGACTTAGGCGGGACTTCATCCTAAGACCTAGACACATTAATTCTGCCATAATTAAAGCATCTGCATAAAGCATCCTAATATATTAATTATAATTCATTAAGAGGACGACACCGTGTATGTCGACCGAACCCTATCTCATAAAGACTTTACCCACTTACTGCTTAACAGTAACTTGTGTTAGGTGGCAGTCCACAATCCAAACTATACCAATGATCAGAACTTTATTAGTTAATACTAAGCCACTACCTTCTACGGTACAACTAGTTCAATTGAGGCAATTAGGACGTTATTAATAATCATATTTGTTCCACCTATACGCATTACTATATGGAGAGCTATCCCAGACTCTTAGCCTATGCCCAAATAACACCGAAGTTGCAGCGCATTAAATTATTATGGGTACTATACCCAGAAGAAATATAAGTCGCAAACTTAAGCACTAAACAAGAATAAAATTATAAACATAATCAATGAATCAATCAAAATTAAGAAATCGAGATATAAAACTACAAAAAAAAAAACCAAAGCATTCAGTCATCTTAATACTGGCTAATACGCCGAAGGAATTAGCCTTTAAACATCATTATTAATACAAGAGTAATTTCTTATCCAAGGTAAACAAACCAGTTACAAATGATACCAAAAACTGCACGATTACAAAAGTAAAGAACATTACACGTTTTCTCCTTTGATTGGAAGCGTACAAAGACCTCTTACTGCTCTTTTTCTCCTCAGAAAATCAACTTTTGTGTTTAGGAATCGAGAATATAATTTAGCACACTTAATTCTCGTTGTTTGTGAGTTTTGTATTTATAGGTCTGGAGACGTGGTACTAAACGGCAATCCAAGGTGTATGGATACGTGCATAATAGGAGTTTCTTAGAGTTAGTGAGGACCACTTTGCTATATCTACCTAGAATATTATATTCCCATATAGCTGAATACGGCGTATTGCCTTTTCCTGGATACGGCGGATTGTGTCTTGTGTCCATCGTGGTCATTGGTGAGTGCAGCACAGATCCGCCGTAACTTCCTGTGATGGAGTACGGGCTAAATGGTGTCGAGAAAAGTAATCTTCAAAGTATCTTCGTTTAAGCTCCATAATGCGCGCCTTTTGCTAATATTCACCAAGTACTCCATAATTACTGCAATTCTTAAATACAAACGATTAAGTAACAATTCTTTGCAATAATTATACAAAATGGGTTAATTACATGGGATAAATGATGCTATAAAATAAACGTTATTTGATGTCATCACTAAGTCAAAGGTTACTTTGCGTAAACGCATCCCTTCCCGTTATGGGATATGCTTTACTTAATATGCAAAGCACTTAGCTTGATTGCATCAAGATGATCAGTGATCAAATCCATTGTTGATAATCATGGATTAAAGTCTAAATGACTAACTAAGTTTATGGTATTTGAAGGTTAATCTTACTTTTAACCTTCCTACCTTTTTATATATAATGGTTTTACAAACTCCCACATACATTCCTCACATGTCTTTTATACAATCCATTCTACACCAAACATTCTCTAATCATTTGTTAATCCATTCTATCCAACAAATGATTATTCACATCTTCTGCACACCTAAACATTCCTTCCACAAACCATTCCATAATCACATTTTCCCGTCTCTTTTTTTTCTTTGCATTGTGTTATCAACTAATTAATCTGTGAGTTTCATCCTTATCACCTTCATCCTTAAAACTTTCAATACAAATGCATTAAACCTTCCTCACTTAAAACTTCCCAAAAACATATATTTCAAAAGTTGATTACAGAACAACTTTAAATCCCCGGCAACGGCGCCAAAAACTTTGATGTGTTTCAAAAACTTTAAATTTATAATATTGAAATTACCGATTTATTAAATGGAAACACACGGGTAAAAGTATAACCCGCGTATGTAGTATAATATTTAAGGTATGACCAGGTCGTCTTTGATTTGTGTTTGAATAATCGTAGTTAAAATAAACTTTAACAATTTTAAGATAAATTGTGCTGGATTCAATAATGAGAAAGATGACTACTTGGATAGTTTCATATAATTCCTAAGCAATGGTGATAATTACGATCTCAGATTTAGGACTTTAGCTTATAAAATGGGTTTCTCGTCAGAAAACATTTTCACAAATTAACTTGTTTAACGTAAGACTTATATCTAGTTAACTCGATCAAATGTGTCACTCAAATAATCCAATTACTATTATATCAAATCTATTATTTTTATCAAATAACATAAGCGGAATTATTCTTTCAAACGATAAAGACCGTAGAAATATCTTTAAAACTATATAGTTCACAACGGGTCTTTCGACCTATATCGTTATGAGTATACAATCAAAGTTGATAATCAAAGTTGATAAGATAAGACATGATAGGATTTCAAGTTTTCAACATAAGCTTAAGATTAAAAAGATCCAATTATACCAAACGCTTATTCATTATATTAACTTCACCGAGTAGTCATGAGAGATTTATCCTCTCATGGCTAAAAAGTTCATAACAAAATAAAGTAGAGAAACAAGAAACATAATATGCCTGGGTAAGAATATGGATCAAACTCTACCCGTTACAAGTATCGAATCTTACTATAATCTTTATTCACTAAATATTATGATGGTGTTCTTCGTTCCTCGATCTTCAACTCAAGATGTTTGAGAGAGATTTGTGTGTAAAAATCTTTGAATGAGAGAATGAATGTGTGAGAGATATGCAAAATGGCTTGAAAATCCGTCTCTATTTATAGGCTGAAAAGGGGTCGAAGTG